>JAVSCE010021127.1:0-22396 GCA_032199065.1 Smutsia gigantea
TTGGAAGGGAGTGTCTTCTCTGGGGTTCTTGGAAGGGAGTGTCTTCTGGGGTCCCTGGAAGGGAGTGTCTTCTGGGGTCCCTGGAAGGGAGTGTCTTCTGGGTCCTTGAAAGGGAGTGCCTTCTCTGGGGTCCTTGGAAGGGAGTGTCTTATGGGGTCCTTGGAAGGGAGTGTCTTCTCTGGGGTCCTTGGAAGGGAGTGCCTTCTCTGGGGTCCTTGGAAGGGAGTGTCTTCTCTGGGGTCCTTGGAAGGGAGTGTCTTCTGGAGTGCCAACAGTCATTTCCCTGCCTGGGGGTGCCTCCTCCTTCTTTCTGTGGTCAGGATTCTCCATGATTGGCTGCCCTTTTCTTGCGGTTTTTCTCAGAATTGGGTCAGAGGTGAGCCTTCACCCAAGATGGTTTTTTCTCAAAATGGAGTCCCTTTGGCTCTCACACAGAGGATTTGGTAACATGATAAAGGAACAATTAGGAGAAAGTACGTCTTGTTTTTAAACACTAAGAATAAAGCAAAGAGATGAAAATGTTAGGGAAATATATATGTGATAAATGACAGGTTTTAATTAGAAAAAATATTCAGAAATCAACAAATAAGCAGCCCATGGGAAAGCTGTAAAGGCAACAAAAAGGCAATTGAAAATCATGAAAATGCAATTCACAGAAAAATGATTACATAAATGACTGTCCACCAAAAGGGAAACATTTTGGAGTTAGCATATTTATTTTTTTAACAAAAATTTAGCAATTTGACTCTAACTGCAACTGTGCAAATAGGTGTGTGGGACCAGGTGTTCCATGCAAGATTATTCATGATAGCTAAAAAAAAGGAGAATGTGGAAATCTGGAAAAACAAAATATCCAACAATCAAGTTATATAAATTACAGTATCCCTTTTAATGGAACACAAAAGCTGACACTATAAATTCTATAATGCAAGAATATTTGTTGGTAAGAGAAAACGTTCACACTACGTGCCTAGCTAATAAAAGGCAGGACAAATCTGAGTGGAATCTACATGATAACATGTTTTTTTTTAATGTATATACACACAAACATATTCTCTATAAAAAGAGAACATATGTGTATACATATGTAGAGAGAAATATTATTAATAAAATGCATCAAAATATTGACTGGTATCTTTAGTTACATCCTAAGTAATTTTTTTTCTCATCTTCTAATTTTCCACATTTCTTCCATTGACAGTCACTTTTTATAATTAGAAAAAAATTCTAACTTCTCATCCATACTCAACTGTATTTATTTTGGAATTAGATAAAATGTCAATCCCTTCTTCTTCAATTACATATGTTCAATAGTTTTTTTTATGTTGTATATATGTATATGGTTAACCAGAGCAGGGGACATCTGTCTTAGCAAGGTGCCCTTGAGTGTTGGCACCTATATATAATAGCTCACTTACCTGGGATACAATTATTTATTAACTGCAACTATCTAAAGAATAGTTAAGAATGGGGGATAATCTACAAAAGTTCTCTAAAGCCTAAATAAATGCCGTAAAGTCCCGTGCACTGTAACTTGTATACTTTAAACTGGGGGAGAAGGGACCTTGGGGGCATTTTTATGTTTACTGTTAGCATAAATCTCATACATTTTGTTTTCAAGTTCTCACAGATTTAAGTCAACAAATTAGTCCATGGGGAAGGGTTATAGACTGGGGAGACAAGAAACAAAAACACTTTGAGAAACAGAAAAGAGGCAGATTCTTAAAGTAAGTAGATAGGTATGTGAGAAGAAACTTAACTTACTTTTAAATCCACACTCAGGTATCACTCTCTTACACCAAGGTCTAGTCATTGTGACTCATAATGATCACTTTGATTCATGGGGGCCAGTAAGAGGTTCTTTTCAACCTGTTTAGGAATATAAGAAAATGTGTGCTACATTTTAGAGAATTTTGTTCTATAAGTGGTTAAAACTGTTTAAAGGTTTTTCTGAAAGGATTATGAGCCATTAGTTACTTGGGTATTTTCCTTATGTAAAAGACATATTTTTTTGGCCATGCTGGTCAAAATGAGGCTATGCTGGGTGTATGTATTCTCACGTACAACCATACATGCATAGTTAGCATCCTAAATACCAGCAGGGTAACAGGTGTGCAGGGTAGTCTTGGAGTGCTGAAGATTAGGAATGTGATGAAATAAGGATCCTACAGACTTACATTTTAACCTAAGTAAATTATAGCATCTAGGAGAGTAAAACAGTGCCAAACTATATCTGCTTTACCCATTGCTATCAGTTGTCACCTAACCAAGTTCATTCAGAGTCTTAGGTCTAAATAGTTACTCACTCTCATTTTTTCTGCTACATTAAAAAAAAAAAAAGTAAAACCAGGTTATAAAAATGTGACATCTTCTTGCTATCTAATCTTACCAGAATGTGTCTGTGACCATATGTGTGACCTCATTTAGAGATGATGAGAAAAGTCTAATTTGAGGCCTTTTCTAAATATAAGGGCACTTCATGTGGCTCTTCTGCTCCTCCCCTTCACCACGACCCCAAAGACGAGAAAGACTTGAAACAGTTCACTTGTCAAGGACTGAGGGGAAAAAGGGCCCGACCAAAGTCTTGGGCGAGAGACACCTCAGACCTTTCGGAATGCCCACAGCCACATCCCTGAGCCTGAGAATGAGAGCACAGCCCTCAGGGGGAGGGGCCCAGTCAGCTAGCACCTCCCTTCCTGCAGCTCCTCCCTGTCTTTCCTCCACACCAACTCTCCCACTGGGCCCCTCTGCCGCCCCGCGGACTTCACACATCGTTTCACTTCCCCGGAGCATCCCACTGTCCCGACCCATGCACTCTAACCACCTCTCCTTGTTACACCCTTCAGCTTCTGCTTGGAACCTTTCCAGGTCATTTCCTTCAGAAGCCCTGTTTCTCTACCAAATGCTGGTTAGTTACTTTCCCTAGCACAGCATTTACTACACTAAATTTTTTTTTTTTTTGAGCAATGAGAAGTCTTTATTTAAGGCAAAAGTACACACTTGAAGAAAGGGGAGTGTGGGCAACTTCAGATAGGAGGTGCACTTAAAGGCTTAGGATTCTGTCTTTTAAGGCTTTAAAGAATAGGGCAAAGGTTTGGTGGGGGCGGAGAGCCGTAGGCTTGACATGTGGTTTTATGATGTCTGTCTCCAGTGAGAGACATTAGGTCACCATCCACAGTCAGTCCTCCAGATATTCTGTAAGATAAACTTAACACAAGGAAATTCTTGATCCTGTTCTTCTCCAAATTCGTGGTTACCCTCGAGCAGTGGGAACATATCATTTAGGACTACTTGACCTGTCCCAAGATAGGGTATGTTATTGGCTGATTATCATAAAATACGTTAGGAATCTTAGCTCCTAACTGCCTGGGTTTTTTTGTATTTTTGGTTTTTTTTACTAAGGTATTACTGATATACACTCTTATGAAGGTTTCGTATGAAAAAACAATGTGGTAACTATATTTAACCATATTATCAAGTCCCCACCCATACCCCATTGCAGTCACTGTCCATCAGTGTAGTAAGATGACACAGAATCACTATTTGTCTTCTCTGTGCTATGCTGTTTTTCCCGTGACCCCCCACACCATGTGTACTAAACATAATACCCCTCAATACCATTCTCCCACACTCCCCACCTGCCCTCCCACACCCCTCCCCTTTGGTAACCACTAGTTCCTTCTTCGAGTTTCTGAGTCTGCTGCTATTTTGCTCCTTCAGTTTTGCTTTATTGTTTTATTCCACAAATGAGGGCACTGAGCATAATATCCTCCAACTCCATCCATGTTGTTGCAAATGGTAGTATTTGTTTCTTTCTTATGGCTGAATAGTATTCCACTGTGTATATGTACCACCTCTTCTTTATCCATTCATCTACTGATGGACACTTAGGTTGCTTCCATATCATGGCTAGTGTAAAAAGTGCTGCAGTAAACATAGGGGTGCATATATCTTTTTGAATCTGAGAGGTTGAATTCTTTGGGTAAATTCCAAGGAGTGGGATTCCCAGGTCAAATGGTATTTCTATTTTGAGTTTTTTGAGGAACCTCCATATTGCTTTCCACAATGGTTGAACTAGCTTACATTCCCACCAGCAGTGTAGGAGGGTTCCCCTTTCTCCGCATCCTTGCCAGCATTTGTTGTTCTTAGTCTTTTCAAGGCTGGCCACCCTAAACTGGTCATAGGTGATATGTCATTGTGGTTTTAATTTGCATTTCCCTGATGATTAGTGATGTGGAGCATCTTTTCATGTCTCTATTGGCCATTAGAATTTCTTCTTTGGAGCACTGTCTCTTCATATCCTTTGCCCTTTTTAATTGGGTTATTTGCTTTTTGGGTGGTGAGGCATGTAAGTTCTTTATATGTTTTGGATGTAAACCCCTTGTCGGATATGTCATTTACAAATATATTCTCCCATTCTGTAGGATGACTTTTTCTTCTGTTGATGGCATCCTTTGCCATACAAAAACTTTTTAGTTTGATGTAGTCCCATGAGTTCATTTTTGCTTTTGTTTCCCTTGCTCAAGGAGATGCGTTCAGGAAGAAGTTACTCATGCTTATATTCAGGAGATGTTTGCCTATGTTGTCTTCTAAGAGTTTTATGGTTTCATGACTTACATTCAGGTCCTTGATCCATTTCAAGTATACTTTGGTGTATGGGGTTAAACAATAATGCAGTTTCATTCTCTTGCTTGTAGCTGTCCAGTTTTGCCAATATCAGCTGTTGAAGAGGCTGTCATTTCCCCATTGTATGTCTATGGCTCTTTTATCATATACTAATTGACCATATATGGTTGTGTTTATATCAGGGCTATCTAGTCTGTTCATTGGTCTATGGGTCTGTTCTTGTGCCAGTACCAAATTGTCTTGAGTACTGTGGCTTTGTAGTAAAGCTTGAACTTGGGGAGCATAATCCCCTCAGCTTCATTCTTCCTTCTCAGGATTGCTTTGGCTGTTCAGGGTCTTTTGTGGTTCCATATGAATTTTAGAACAATATTCTCTAGTTCATTGAAGAATGCCATTGGTATTTTGATAGGAATTGCATTGAATCTGTAGATTGCTTTAGGCAGGATGGCCATTTTGACAACATTAATTCTTCCTATCCATGAGAACAGGATGTTGCCATTTATTGGTATCTTTTTTAATTTCTCTCATGAGTGCCTTGTTGTTTTCAGATTATAGGTCTTTCACTTCCTTGGGTAGGTTTATTCCTAGGTATTTTATTCTTTTTGATGCAATCAGGAATTGTTTTCCTGATTTCTCTCTCTGCTAGGTCATTTTTAGTGTATAGGAATGCCACAGATTTCTGTGTACTAATTTTTTATCCTGCAAATTTGCTGAATTCAGATATTAGATCTAGTAGTTTTGGAGTGGATTCTTTAGGGTTTTTATGTACAATATCATGTCATCTGCAAGCAGGAATAGTTAACTTCTTCCTTACCAATCTGGATGCCTCTAATTTCTTTGTGTTCTCTGATTGCCATGGCTAGGACCTGCAGTACTATGTTGAATAGAAGTGGGGAGAGTGGGCATCCTTGTCTTGTTCGCGATCTTAAAGGAAAAGCTTTCAGCTTCTCACTGTTAAGTATAATGTTGGCTGTGGGTTTGTCATATTTGGCCTTTATTATGTTGAGTTATTTGCCCTCTATACACATTTTGTTGAGAGTTTTTATCATGAATGGATGTTGAATTTTGTCAAATGCTTTTTCAGCATCTATGGAGATGATCATGTGGTTTTTGTCCTTCTTTTTGTTGATGTGGTGGATGATGTTGATGGATTTTCAAATGTTGTACCATCCTTGCATCCCTGGAATAAATTCTACTCGATCATGATGGATGATCCTTTTGATGTATTTTTGAATTCAGTTTGCTAATATTTTGTTGAGTATTTTTGCTTCTATGTTCATCAGGGATATAGGTGTTTTTTTTTTTTTTTTGGTGTCTTTGCCCAGTTTTGGTATTAGAGTGCTGCTGGCCTCATAGAATGGGTTTGGAAGTATTCCCTCTTTTTCTACTCTTTGGAAAACTTTAGGGAGTATGGGTATTAGGTCTTCACTAAATGTTTGATAAAATTCAGTGGTGAAGCCATTTGGACCAGGCACTTTGTTCTTAGGTAGGTTTTTGATTACCAGTTCAATTTCGTTGCTGGTAATTGATCTGTTCATATTTTCTGTTTCTTTCTGGGTCAGCCTTGGAAGGTTGTATTTTTCTAGAAAGTTGTCCATTTCTTCTAGGTTATCCAGTCTATTAGCATATAATTTTTCATAGTATTCTCTAATAATTCTTTGTATTTCTGTGGTATCCGTAGTGATTTTTCCTTTCTCATTTCTGATTCTGTTTATGTGAGTACACTCTTTTTTTCTTGATAAGTCTGGCTAGGGGTTTATCTATCTTATTTTCTCCAGCTCTTGCTTTCATTGATTATTTCTGTTGTTTTATTGTTCTTGATTTATTTCTTCTCTAAACTTTTTTATGTCCCTCCTTCTGCTGACATTGGGCCTCATTTATTCTTCTTTTTCTCGTTTTGTTAATTGTGAGTTTAGATTGCTCATATCACATTGTTCTTCTTTCCTGAGGTTGGCCTCTATTGCAATATATTTCCCTCTTAGCACAGCTGTTGCTGCGTCCCACAGATTTTTTGGTGTTGAATTATTCTTGTCATTTGTCTCCATATATTGCTTGATCTCTGTTTTTATTTGGTCATTGACACATTGGTTATTTAGGAGCATGTTGTAAAGCCTCCATGTGTTTGTGGGATGTTTCATTTTCTTTGCACAATTTATTTCTAGTTTCCTACCTTTGTGTTCTGAGAAACTGGTTGGTATACTTTCAATCTTTTTTAATTTACTGAGGCTCCTTTTGTCACCTAGTATATGATCTATTCTTGAATATGTTCCATGTGCACTTGAGAGAATGTGTATTCTGCTGCTTTTGGGTGTAGAGTTCTGTAGATGTCTGTTAGGTCCATCTGTTCTAATGTGTTGTTCAGTGCCTCTGTCTCCTTACTTATTTTCTGTCTGGTTGATCTGTTCTTCAGAGTGAGTGGATTGTTGAAGTCTCCTAGAATAAATGCACTGCATTCTATTTCTCCTTTAATTCTATTAGTATTTGTTTCACATATGTAGGTGCTCCTTTGTTGGGTGCATAGATATTTATAATGGTTATATATTCTTATGGGATTGAGCCTTTTATCATTATGTAATGTCCTTCTTCTCTCTTGTGACTTTGTTTTGAATCTATTTTGTCTGATACAAGTACTGCAACTCCTGCTTTTTTCTCCCTATTATGGCATGAAATATCTTGTCCATCCCTTCACTTTTAGTGTGTGTATATCTTTGGGTTTAAAGTGAGTCTCTTGTAGGCAGCATATAGAGGGGTCTTGTTTTTTTATCCATTCCCTGACTCTATGTCTTTTGATTTATGCTTTCAGTCCATTACATTTAGGGTGATTATCAACAGGTATGTACTTAGTGCCATTGCAGGCTTTAGATCTGTGGTTACCATAGGTTCAAGGTTAACTTCCTTACTATCTAAGAGTCTAACTTAACTTACTTAATATGCTATTACAAACACTGTCTAAAGATTCTTTTTTTTTTCTCCTCCTTTTTCTTTCTCCTCCATTCTTTATATATTAGGTATCATATTCTGTACTGTTTGTCTATCCCTTGATTGACTTTGGGGTTAATTAATTTAATTTTGCATTTGCTTAGTAACTAGCTGTTCTACTTTCTTTACTGTGGTTTATTACCTCTGGTGACAGCTATTAAACCTTATGAACACTTCCATCTATAGCAGTCCCTCCAAAATACACTGTAGAGCTGTTTTGTGGGAGGTAACTTCTCTCAGCTTTTGCTTATCTGGAAATTTTTTAATCCCTCCTTTAAGTTTAAATGATAATATTGCCAGATAAAATATTCATGGTTCAATGCCCTTCTGCTTCATTGCTTTAAATACATCATGCCACTCCCTTCTGGCCTGCAAGGTTTCTGTTGAGAAGTCTTATGATCGCCTGGTGGGCTTTCCTTTGTGTGTGATCTTATTTCTCTCTCTGGCTGCATTTAATAGTCTGTCCTTATCCTTGATCTTTGCCATTTTAATTGCTATATGTCTTGGTGTTGTCTTACTTGGGTCCCCTTGTGTTGGGAGATCTGTGCATCTCCATGGCCTGAGAGACTATCTCCTTCCCCAGTTTGGGGAAATTTTCAGCAATTACCTCCTCAAAGACACTTTCTATCCCTTTTTCTCTCTCTTATTCCTCTGGTACCCCTACGATGTGAATATTGTTCCTTTTGGATTGGTCACACAGTTCTCTCAATATTTTTTCATTCTTAGGGATCCTTTTTTCTCTCTGCGCTGTGCCTCAGCTTCTTTGTATTCCTCTTCTCTAGTTTCTATTTCATTTATCATCTCCTCCACCATATCCAATCTGCTTTTAATACCATCCATTGTGCTCTTCAATGATTTGATCTCCAACCCGAATTCATTCCTGAGTTCTTGAATGTCTTTCTGTACCTCCATGAGCATGTTAATGATTTTTATTTTGAACACCCTTTCAGGAAGAGTCATGAGATCAATGTCATTTAAATCTTTCTCGGGAGTGGTATTAATAATTTTACTCTGAACCAGATTCCTTTGGTGTTTCATATTTGTATGTGGCACCCTGTAGTGCCTAGATCTCTACTATATGGAGCTTCTCAGCCCCTGAAGCAATGTCGGGGGTCACAGGGGAGTGAGGTATTGGTGCCTGGGGGATGGAAGGAGCTGTTTCCTGCTACTTGGCTGCTATGCCTGTCTCCACTGCCTGAACCAGTGGGCTGAGCACACAGGTATAATAAGCCTCTGTGCTTTGTGTTTGTAGTTGCTGTAGACAGATCTTCCCTCTAGCTGGCCTAACGCCAGGGTAGGGTTTACCAGTTTGCAAACCAGGTGGGGCTGGCCAAGAGAAAGTTGCTATAGGCTTCATATCACAGAGGGGGTCCTTGGAGCTGTGTAACTAGCCAGGTAGCTGGAGCACCTGAAGGTTGTCTAAGGAGGAAGATTTCTTTTTCCTCATTAAATATGAGAGTCTGTATGGCAAAGTTCCCAACCTGCTGTGTGGAGTGCATTTGGACAATTTTGTCTACCTGTCCTCTGTCCTCAGCAGTAAGCTCTGTACAATCCTTGCCCCTTTAGCACCCCTCTTGCTAAGGGCTTCCCTGTTAGGAAGTCTCTCAGACTACCCGCCTTTCTTTTGTCCCAGAGCAGCCAGATATGGATCCCTGCTTTCAACAAGCGTCTGGAATCTCAGTCTCTCCAGGAATTCTGCCTGTCTTAGATTTCCAACCCCATAATCACGAGAGTATCATGGAAGCACCATGAAATGTAGGTTTGTGCTCCCAGAGCAGATCTCCAGACTTAGGTATTCAGCAGTCCCAGGCCTCCACTCCCTTCCTCCTCCGTTCCTCTTCCTTCTGTGGTGAGCTGGTGTAGGGGAAGGGCTTGGGTCCCACCAGGCCACAGCTTTGGTGCGTTACCCTGTTCTGTGAGGTCTACTCTTTTCTCCAGGTGTATGCAGTCTGGCGCTGTCCTCTTTCCTGTTGCTCTTTCAGGATTAATTGTATTAATTATATTTTCATATTATATGCAGTTTTTGGAGGAATCCTGTGTCTCACCTCTCATGTCACCATCTTTAATTCAATCTACTATGCTCAATTTTGAGTGTTCATGTAATTAGACTTTTATGACTCTGCTCTAAAATATAAAATACTACCTTTAGTTAGCTGGATACTAGAAAACCAAACAAATCCATTGAATACCGTGGAAGTCCACTAGCTGGTTCTTATGAGAAGAAATAGAACAGTAAATTCTCCCTTTTTGGGTCCCAGAGCCAATATATCTTTGAAGTGATATTTGTTGTCTTAATCTCTGTCATTAGTAATCTCCTGGCATGTAAATTTACTGAGAAGTTATTTAAAATGAAGTTTCGTAGGTCTTTGCTGCATTATTATTATCAAAACAATCTGCAATTTATTGTGACATTTTAAATGCTGGGCCTTGAAATAGAGCCCCTTGCAAATTTTTCATACTTTGAGCCATCCTAACAGAATACATCATGATTTAATTATAGCTAAATTATTTTTAAGGTAATCAAATGACATTTTATAAAAATCCTATAATGTTGTAAAATAAGCGATGGGCTCTATAAAGTTATGAATCATAGACTATTATTTGGAAGAACCTGAATCTTTGACTAGTTGTTTTTCTCTTTGAAAGTGGAAAAGTAGTCTAAAATGGCCCTTGTGAACAGAACATTATCACAATTCACTGAGTGATGTTTTCCTGTTGACGCTATAGTTTTTTGATGAAGCTTTCAAATTTTAAAAGTAAACATTATCTGTGTTTTTTTTCTCTATTTTTGAGTCTAACATTTGAGTTAATGTTTTCTCCAAACACCACTTGAGACACAAGAACTAGAATCATAAGGTTAAAATCAGTCAAATTGAATTGGTGGCAAGACTAAATTCAAATTAAACGTTAGGTTTTCTGCTTTACATACAGTATACTGTATTATCACTGCAAAGACCATAATCAAGAAACTTGCTCAATAAGAAGAGAAAACACAGAGATTACTAAATTTACAAACTGTACACAATCTACAGACATGTATTTACCAAAAGTAAAAGATAAGTAAAATGTGCAAAGTTAGAAAATATGTCCAGGGTATGTAATTTTGTTTTTGTTTTTGCTAGTAGGACATATTTTCCTTCATTTATAAATTAGGCATTTTCTCTAGCAAAAATTGCTATAGATTTTGACCCCAGAAGAGATTGGTTCAGCCAAGAAATTTTCAGAAATAGGCTGTCATTACTCTGATACTGTCATCTTCTGGGGGATAAGGCCAAATGGCCATGGTCAAAGCATAATCTGACATCAGTTCAAATCATGTTTCATATTTTTGATGTTTCAGAGACAGACCACTGGACAAGTTTACAACCATCCAAAAGATTGTCCAAGTCTCATCCCATAATTAACTTGCAAAATGATGAAGCAAATAACTACATTATTTTTAGCTCCTAAGAAGGCACCTTGACAGGATTTTGGTTTACTGTGGTTCCTTCTGCCCTTAGGGAGGATTAGTACAAGAATTGTCAGTCTATACAGCATTTCTGAAATTTGGGGGCAACCAGAGTTGAAGATAGCATTTACTACCCAGAATAAAGATTTTGACTATTTCCACATAAGCTTAGTTCCAGGAAAAATTTGCAATTACAAATGATTTTGTACGTCTGTGAGGAAACAAGGCTGTATTTCTCATTCAGCCTTAGCTGCCAAAATGTAGAATCAGAATCAGTGCCTAAATATAATAAATCTGGTATATCATTGATTCCTTCTTCTATTTAAGATATTCTAAATATTTTTTAAAATCAAATCTGTGTTTTGACCTACCAGACAGAGTCATCAATATACTTCTAAGGTTTGTGCCCTACACTAGGAGGGAGTGCATGGGAACTAAATGCGGCCTGCACTCAACTTGTCCACACAAAGAGAGCCCCCTTTTTAATTTTCATGAAGGCACTATAAGACTAAAGGTGCTGCCAATACCATAAGCCCATTGGAATTAGATGTTATAAATCATTAATAAGTATAAATGTCAGATTTAGGCCTCATGCAGCCCTCTGGAAAAAGGATTGAATTATGATTGCTGTCAGAAAAACGGTCAACATATGTCTCTGATTTATGTGTATATATATAACATATAATAATTCAGATACATATTGAATTCCAAGCATGTGTAGAATAATTTCATTGTGAAATTATTAGCAAATGTATGCCTATCTTGTACCTAAGGCTACACTGTCTATTGAAGTATCCTGTTCAAGGAAGCAAAGCCCTCTCAGTGGACTGTTAGAACTGTGTCAAGAAGTATGAAACCTATAATTTTATTTGCTATCATTTTATCACTATTTTAATAAATTTGCATTGTAAAATAAGCCATTAAAAATGTGCAGTTTGAGAGATTTCATTTCATCGTATTGAGCTTTAAAACCATTTATGTTCTCTTTAAAAAGTAGATTAACAAAGTATAGATTAGAAAGAGAGTAACACAAACACCGGAAGAAGGTATCATAGCTTTATGTGGGCATACAGCTAAACCCAAGTGATATATTCCTTAGGATTAGAAGAATTTGTTAACTAGCTGGAGAGTCAGAACAAAGTTGAGCATGAAGGCTTTCCTTATGATCCAGTGAAGCAAATAAATATTGCATTATACTGTGTTGGAGCTGTTTACCTAGTGAACGGTTAACCCAGAATTTTAGGGTAAAAAAAATTAATTCAGACATCCATTTGAGTTTTCATTGAAAGGCAGCATTATATAATTAGTAAAATTATATTAGTAAAAATTAAATTATATTAGTCAAAAGCTATCTATTGACTCGGTTATGTTTTCTGGATGTATATACCATAAGGAGATATTCCAAGTGAAGGGATTTGAGGTGGTATTTTTTCTTTGTAGCTTTCTGTTATTGCTTGAATTCTTTATCAAAACCAAAACAGTAAAAAACATTCTACAGTTTTTAAAAACTTGACCTATGGTTTCATTTTTAGTAATAAGGCATGCTACCAAATCAAATATATCATACCTGGCTTTAAGGATCCAGAGTAGGGTAGTGGAAAGAGCACTAGGTTCACTTCTGATTACTAACTCTCTGCATGACGAAATCCGCCCACCGTGCATAAGAGTTCACTTCTGGGAAGTCATCGAAATGGAACCAGAAAGCAGGTGTAAGATATTTTGTCATTATACTTCTCAACAGCTGTCAGAGATCTCTCTAACAGTTACGAACCTTTACTAGAAACATGAAAACTGAAGGTACAAGAAAAAGCCTTCAGGGACTGTACCACGTGGGTCCTCCTGCTGGAAGATGTCACCAGCTTTGGGAATATTAAGTGCAAGGTGATCTTTATAGTGGAGAAGGTGAAAGCTTGATGAATTGATTTCTGTGTTCTAATCTATTGGGGAAGATGGGATAAATAATTCAGATGTGGAAGGAGGAAAGAAATCTTTTTATAGTAAGTAAAGGAGCAAAACACATGCCTATAAGATAAAAACGGTAAAATAGGTGGGTTTAAGACTACAAGGAAAAGAAAGTCTCTTCCAGTAGCCCTTAACCATTAGCTTTTAGATAAAAAAAGGAAAGAAGTATATGGTATAAGGCATAGTTTTTGAATGTATTTAACTCAGACTTTAGAAAGTCATTTGCAAAATGTCCAGAGAAAGGAAAAGTACTATTTGACATCTGTGATATTTTCCTGTTACTGTTATAACAAATCACCACAAACTTAGTCACTTAACACAGATTGATACTCTAAACAGTTCTGGAGGTCGGAAGTCCAGAGTTGGAGACTAAAATCAAGGTGCTAGCAGGGCTGCATTCCTTCTGGAGAACTCTAGGGGAGAAATCCATTTCCTTGTTTTTGACAGCTTCTGGGAGCCACTGACGTTCCTGGGCCCTTGGCCTCTTTCCCTGTCTTCACAGTGCATCACTCCAATCTCTGCTTCTGTGTCACATTGCTTTTACTGACTGACCCTACTCTCTCCTTCTTATAAGGATGCTTGTGATTGCATCTCCCAGATAACCCAGGAGAATCTCCCCATCTCGAGATCCTGCACCCCTGTGCCATGTGAGGTGACACATCCCTAGGTTAAAGGGATTAGGCTACAGACATCTTTGGGGCTGGGCAATGGCTAAATTAGTCAACCTATCATAGCATCTTAAAATCCTGGAGGGGAAAAATGACTCAGAATGGGAGTCCTTTAAAAGTGAAACTTTGAAATAACGGTGAAAGATCTTGTTTCTCTAGAGAAGGTTGAACTGTGCTGCATCAACAAATGAATATTACATCACAATAGCTTAATGTAGCAGACAGGGTGCCCTGCTAGTGGGAAGCCTGCCACAGGTCCTGTAACCTGAGCAGCCACTTGGCAGTCCAAGGTGATTTCATAGTACAACCCAACCGTCTCAATATACTCAATTGCCATGACAGGAGGAGAGAGAGACGGTTGTGTAGGAGCTTTTCACTTCATCAGCCCTAAGTGCCAAAAGGGACATGTGTAATGCACATTCCTTTGCCCTGTGGCCCACCTAACCGTAAGGGGGCTGAGCAGTACAGTCTGCCCCATGCTCAAGAGTGACAGAACCAAACTCTGATGTGTCTTAACTAACTGACATATTATGGCCTAGGGTACTCGCTAATGAGAAACTCTGGGAAAAAAGGTCAGGCTACAAATTAAAATGAGCTGAGGCTATTGAGAAATATGAGGAATAACCTGAATTTTAAAAAGGACAGTTTTTAATGGAGAGTAATGTTCAGACTAGGAAGAAAAGCACCAGTACTTGGAAAAGATGTAGTCATTTTAGCAAGTGAAGGTAAGTAAGAAGAAAACCAAAAAAAGGAGAGTGAACATTTCTAAGAGGGCCTTGAAGGTCAGGGGGATGAGGCAAGTGTGACTGCTCGTATGAGTTTCCTGGCTAAGGGGATCTTAGCCCAAGATGCACAGAAAGTCCACTAGTGAGATCACTAAACTGCTGATGGTGATCTAAAAACTCCTGGTGACTAGAAGAGGAGCTCAAACACTATAGTCCACAAATACTGTCTTGGTTTTTCACAAGAATGAAAGCACAGATTCTTTATACCAATCGACTTGATCACACTTGCTTACAAAATTCTAAAATGGATTGTTAAATAGATTGTGAGCCCATCGAAGGAGAGTGATAGTAAACAGGAACCAGCATGAACTCATCAACAATCCTTCTTTCTGTTCATTTTTTGAGAGTGACTATATGCTGGTAGATCACAGACACTGGTTATGTCTAGATTTTACCAAGTTATCTGACAAAGTGTCTCATGATATCCTGTGGACCAGATGAGGAAAAAGGTTCTAAGTAGTAATGGGTCAGTGGGTTTGTAATGAGTAAGAAATAAGAAAAGTTTTTTTTTTAAGTACAAATAGAGAAATAAGCTAGAGCCAAATCATGAATATGCTTATGTGCAATTTTAATAAATCTGGATTTTTCCTTGAGAGTAGTTTAGATCTTTAAGTAAGGTTGTGAAATGATTAGGTTTCCCCATATAGAATTAGCACTCTCCCTGCAGTGTAGAGAACAGGCAAAAGGCTCCTAATACCAGAGACAAGCTAGATGGTGAGAGGTGATGGTGGGCTAAACTGAGGGAATTGCAGTGTGAATAGACAGGAGTTGATGAATTGAAAAGATCTTAAGTTGGTAAGATGGACAGGGTTTTTTTATTAATAGAATGTAAAAGTAGAAATAGAGTGAAATATCAAACAACACTCGCACATATGACTTGAGGAACTGAGTGGATGGTGGTACCATTCTCTGTTAAGAGAACGTGGGAGAAGGATCAGTCCGGGTCATGATAAATCTTAGGTTCCTGTAGAATAATAAAATGGAGAGGTCTAGAGGCATATGAGTTAGCTCTGGAACAAAGGAAACATCTGGGGTAGAGATAAAGATTTAGGCCATGCACATAGAGATGAAAAGTAGAGCCTTAGGAGCATGTGAAATCATGTAGAGAGGGCCACAAGACTGAGAAGAAAAGAGAAACTGGGACCAAAGCCTGGGGAACATCACTGAAGAAATTCATGGGCAGAAAAGTTCAAGAGGATGAAGTTGAATGTGGTCTGGTGTCTAGAAGCTAAGGAAGAGTGTCAAAGAGGCAGCGATCAGTAGTGACGGGTGTTACCGAGAAGCCAAGAAAAATAAGGCCTCAGAGGGCATAGCATGTAGCCACAAGGAGGCAGGAGCAGTTTCCATAAAGTGACGGGTAAAATCAAATTATAGTGGGCCAAGAAACCATGTGAAATCGTAGTGACAGAGAGGAGAGAAATAGGGTGATATCTGGAGGGGCATGTGGGGTCAAGGGCAATGTTTTTATGTTCAGCTGCTAATGGGAAGAGTCAGTAGAGAAGAGAAAGTAGAATATGCTTGGTAAGTAAGTAAACTGTAATAAACAGACCTGGCCACCCGTTTCTCATAGGCTATTTAGAACAAAAAAATCACAGTAGTTTTTGAAAACTGCTAAGCTACCTGGATTTCACACTGGTTACATTGTGATGAAATTCATGAAGCCACCTCTATCTCCATAAGCTAGTCAAGCCTGTGGACTTACTATTTTTCAACGAATTGAAAATATATACACAAATACATTGAGTCAAGTCTTTATTATCTTCTGAGAGACACTGTTGTATTTTAAAACCTGCAGGCGGTTCAGTGTTACACAGATTTTCATAGTGAGAGTGACTATTTCTGTGCAAACACTTTAAAATGCAATTTACTGCTGTGATCAGCAGCAGGGGTAGGCTGTAAAATTTCCACTGTTCTAAATTCTATTCCCCATGATGTGTCGTGCATGGACTGTAATTTTTTTAAACCATTCATCTTCTTGTTGGACTTTTGTGCAGGAGTGTACATTGCTAGTGGTTTTATTTGATCACTGGCAATGAGCTCTGGTATTCTTTTTCTGGTACTGAGCATTTCAAGTAATTCCCTAATGAGTCTGCCTCTGCGCTCCAGTGCTGTTAACTTTGATAGATTTCCTGTTGTGAGAATAAGCTTCCAAAAATAATTGACTTATTTTCCTTAGTGATTCTCCAGTTTTGTGGAATTTCATTATTTCTAAAATTGTAGATTTTAGGTTGCCTGCCCAGAACTTCTCTAGCATATATTTAGCTTCCCAACTGAAGTAACATTTGAATATTGGGAACTTAGGGACTTCCATGCCTTTATTCAGCAACCGTGTGGTAAGGACTGGTACTTAGGTGCTGAGGTGCCGAACTCTTATAAGAGGTTCTGCACAGAGCTGACATGTAAGACAGAGTGAATCCAGTAAATCTATGATTTGCATTCAGTGAGATACATGCTGAGTTGTGCTATGGTACACAATTAGGAAAACTTTCCAGAGGTAACAATGCTTGAGTTAGATTTTGAAGAATGAGTAGGATTTAGCTAGATGAATGAATGAATAACTACAGGAGGAAAGATCTGAGTTAGAATTAAAAAAAAGTTTTTAAAAATATTCTGCCTTATGTATAAAGCAGTGAGGAGTCAGAAACAAATGAAGTGGGATAAACGATGGCAGGGAGAATGCTTCACGTAAGAACACCAATCTCCTCCTAGAATTATGGCCTCTATTCAATCAGCCATCTGCTTTTGCTTCAGTAATCTTCTAAACCTCAGCTCTGTTCATATACTTCTCTCAAGAAATTTTCAGTGGCTCAACATTGCCTTCTGATGACATGCAGAGTCCGAAATTCGTCTTCTTAGGCTTGGGGCCCTCTGATCATCCTCAAACCCCCGAAGCATTCCCTGTCCCCTGGGTCCTCCATGCTTTTCCATCTCACACATTTCCTCAGGTCCTACCTTCAGCTTAGAATGACCTTCCTTCCCTTTTTCCCCCTTTCCCTATCAGATCTTTCCTGGTTAAAATCCTAACCATTCTTCAAAGCTAAAATATCTGAAAAAAATTATATATCCATGCAATGAAAATCATTAAAAATAATTTTGTAGGATGAATAATTATTATGCAAAGTTGACTAATATATGAATAGATAAAGCAGACAGGATATAATACAGTGTGTTTAATCACACTTTTTTAAAAACAAACATGTACAGCAAACTATTTTGGGCATACTCAATATGGTATTAATAGTCATTATCTCTGGCTAGTTGGATAATGGCTTCTCTTTTTCATCCCCTTTTTAGCCTACTCTATGTTTTTAGTTTTTTCCTAACAATAAACATGTGGTGCTTTACAATAGGAAAAAAAATAGATGTTATTTTCAACTTTGTAAACAGTTTTTCAAACCCTACTCTTCCTTCAAGGGGCTTAGTTGTTCTTTTCTTCTTAAATTCTTCTGTCTCCAACAATCAGAAAAAAATCTTTACCTCCTCTCTGTTACCATTACATACTTTTGTTCTTCTTTTATAGCATACAGCATTTTACCTTATATTTTGATTATGTGCTACAGCCGCCGCAGTAACCACCTGCTTCTGTGAACAGAGGTCACTGTGTTTATTGAATGAATGTTTGTTTGCTTATGGGAATTAAAAGTAGAGTAATTCTTTAAAGAGCTTAAAGTCTTATTTGGGAGACAATACAGGTACTCAAGAAGAATATGAAAGTCATTTTATAAGACAATAGGACAATAATTATCAAAAAGTATATGAATGTGGACTGTGTGGTACATCAGTGGTAGAGGGATCTTATATACAGTGTCAAAAGAGTGCTCTTTCCCAGACTGAGATTCCAAGATTATAGCAGAGATAGATGGGTGCCAAAAGAAAGCAGTTTTACTTGGAAACATGCTGCAGTGACATTTGAAGGTCAAATTATGAATGCAGAGTCACGGACTAGAGTCTGTGAATAGGCCCAGCCCACCCTCCCCAAACCTCTCCTACTGGCTCTGCACAAAAATAGAATGTGACTGCAATAATCTACAAAGTAGATCATCTGCGCTGATAGCAGGCCATTGACTAGTTTTAATTTACCTGCCTATTGAAATTCTATTTTCCTAGTGATGGTTATTAAAGTGACAAAGGAAAGGACTGAAGCCTTCCCCCACACACAACTTCAATCTTGTAAGAACATCTGCTGAGCGGAAAGAAAATGGACCCAAGACGTATTTCTGTCTCAGATCAAATAAATATTTTGAGATAAATTGGAATGCCATTCATGCTTCCTATTTTCAGATGTAATACAGTAGAAATAAAGCATCCCGTATAGGTTTCTCCTCCTAAAATTCAAAGGTAGCCTCTGGAGCTATACCAATATCTCTTAGGGATTCAGAATCCAGACTCAGTGGTACTGAGATTGTTGTGTCATAACACCACATGGGAAGAAACAGTGATGAATCAGATGTCGGGGATGAGAAGAGATTCACGAGGCAGCCTGCCTACGAGGAAGCCCTGCTGCCTGCCAAACGCAGAGCTGGTTCAGTCAGTTTTCTCCCAGCTCCTTTCTGTATTGGTATCTTAATGACTTTCCTTGAAGGAGTATTATATATGCAATTGTAAAATTCTTTGTAAATGTTTCATGAGAAGAAGAATCCTATTCTGGAAGCTTCCCGTTCTGATTTGCTGTGTGAGACACTAGTTGATCAAGTAACTTTCTTCCCGACTCCAGGTATTCATGCCAGGACTCTTGAATTTCAGTCCTCGGTACTAAATAAGTCAATTGATTAAAATCCTGGCTCAAGCCACCTCCTTTTCTACGTCTTGATATTTGTTTTCACTACTGTTGTCTGTGATTGTATTTTGTGTAATTTTAAAACGAGAAGTAGACATAACCTGGCAACCCTTAACAGCGTCACGTGTGCTTTTCTGAGTCTCTTTATAAGCAGGATGCCTGCTGCCTGGGTCATGGCTGAAGGAAGAGAAAAACCCTTGAGACCAGACCAACTGTGTAACTTGATAAAACAGAAAATTTTTCTGTCTAGATTGTGAGTTTAAGCTAAAAATAGATGGCAAGTACCTGAACTTTTTCGTGGGAATCTGGTAAGACTGTTCAACAACTCATATGGGAGTTTGGGGGGAACCACACCTTGACATATTACTTTATTTTTTGCCAGTCCGAGCATAATGACCATTTTAAAATTCTGTCTCTTTAGAGTGCACTAAAAGCATTGGAGAACTAGTTATACATAAACACCAAGTGCAAAGATCATGAGCAAACTAAATGTGTAAGATTAAAAATAGGAAAAATAGGACCTATTGCTTTTAAAATACAAAGTGTGACACTGATAATGTGAATATATTCTGCTTCTGGCTTTGTTGTTTCCATATTTGTTTAATTATCCTTTTCTAATAGTTTCTATAGGCTGCCCCTGTAATTAATATTTTTAAACTTTTAAAAATTTTGAGGCCATGAAAATCTTGAAATAATATATTAAATGTTTTTAGTGATCTAAGAAAAGCTTATGCTTTTCTTAGGACTGCATGGCTCTCAAGTCATTTTTGTACTGTTAGTATCTTTTTTAAATACTAAATAATAAATATAAATGATGAGTTACATAACATTTAGTAGTGCAACTCAGCTCAAAGTTATGTGTTCTACTTCTTAGTTTCTTTTGTAGGAATTTGGCATTATAAGCCCTTAAAGGAAAATAAAGGGATTTTATTTAGATATTAATGCCAACAACACCTTTTATAGGATAATATCATTAAAATAAAATAATACAAACATCGTTTTTTTTATTTTAGTGTGACTGTTTTGCAAAAAAAGGCCACAGTAGCAAATGTAAGTGCCGCACAGACCAGTTAGCATTAGAAGAAGCCATTTTAGGGCCACACACTCCCTCTGAGCCTTTCTCCTTATCTCTAACAAATACTGGTCACAGGGGGTTGCTGGTCCTGTGAAAATGAACAAACAGCTCACCAAGATCATAAAGCAGAGAATTTATCCTCAGAAGCATTTTCATATGTCAAAGAGAGGAAGTATTAATACACTTATTTGCTTGGTTTAACTTCAACATAAAAATAAATTAGTTGATTATGCAGTCCCTAAATTATTTTGAAATCCCATATAAAGATATTCCATAGTAACCTACTATCCCAAGTTCCTTATTAATCATAACACCATTAACTTTATAATGATGAGATATATTTGCTAAGGTACCTTATATATTTTTAAATCATCTTTATTTGGTATAATTTAAATACAGTAAGATGCACCAATTTTAAGGGTATGGTTTGATGAGTTTTACAAATGTGAACAGCCGTGTAGCTGGCAATATACTTCCATTGCCCAGAGGGTTCCCTCGTCCTGATTTGTAGTCAGACACCTTCTCCTACCCTTGACACTGGGAATCACTGATCTGTTTTCTGTCACTATAGTTTAGCCTTTTCTAAAATTTCATTTAAATGGGACCATTCAGTATATAATCTTTTGTTCTAGCTTTTTTCCACTGAAAACATAATGCTTTTGAGATCCATCCATGTTGCTAAATATCATTTTTGCCTTTTAAATTCTGTAGTACTTCATTTTGTACTACAGTTTGCTTTTCCAATCAACAACTGATGGACAACAGATTACTTCCGGTTTGGGGCTCTTAACAAAAACAAAGTTACTGTGAATATACATATGTAAGTTTTTGTGTGAATGTATGTTTTTTATTTTTCTTGGGTAAATAGAAGTTGAGTGGCTGGGTTGCATGGAAAATTTTATGTTTATAAGAAAGGGCCACTATTTTCCAAATGGCTGTTCCATTTTGTATGCTCACCAACAATGTATGAGCGTTAGTTTCTCCATACAAATAACACTTATAATATTAGTCTCTTTTTAGTCATTCTGGTGAGAATGACATAGTATCTCATTATGGTTTTAGTTTTTATTTTCCAAATGATTAATGATGGTGAGCGCTTCATGTGCTAATTTGCTATTTATATGTTATCTTTTGTGAATCGTCTTTTCAAATCTCATGCCCATTTTTTGTTAATCAGGCTGTTGTCTTGTTACTATGTTATAAGCATTTGTTATATTTTTAAAATACAAGTCATTTATCAGATAGATATTTTGCAAATATTTTCTCAATCTGTGGCTTGTCCTTTACTTTTTCTTCTCTAGAGAAGTTTCTAATGTTAATGAAAGTCCAGTTTATAGTTTTTTCTTTTTTTGGTCATGCTTTTGACAGCATATCTAAGAATTCCTTTACAATCAAGTCACAAAGAATTTTCTCCTGTGTTGTTATTTCTAAAAATTTTATAGTTTAGTTCTGGCTTTCAGATCTAAGGCCTACACAGTACCTGCCTCTTATCTTATCCTTGATGATTTGAGGCCCTTTCTGACTCTTCCCATTTGGGTTTTTTGCATCCTTAACTGCCTCATTTCTGGCTTTGCACATCTTCTGGTCAAAATATTTTCTATTGCCTTTTCTGGGGATTCTTGGGCCTAGTCCTTCCTCATCTCTTCCTGGAGATCCAAATACATTGGAAATCCTCTTAATTATCTATCTATTCTTTTCCTCTTACTTTTCAATAGCATTTCTAAGAATATTTCCTTATATGTCATATACATACCTCTCTCATGACATCCTCTAGAAAAAATGTTAAGTGTTTCCTTTATTATTTTGCCTCGTAAATATGTGAAAGTTCAGATGTGCATAAAGCTTGAAACAACAGACATTTAAATTCATCTAGAACTTAGTGCAAACGTTCAGGAAATTCTGTTACATTACTTTGATTGCACTGGAAGAGTTTAGTTAATCCTTTATGCAGGGATAAGATTGAGAGATTTTTTCCTTCTAGTTCAACATAGTTTCATTGTCTGGGTAAGTGCCCTAGCAAATATGTAATTATTTAGCAAGGCTGTCCTCAGGCATGAAGCATTTCTGATCATCTTT
>JAVSCE010021128.1:0-181253 GCA_032199065.1 Smutsia gigantea
GGTGGTGATGGTGGTGGTGGTGATGCTGGTGATGGTGGTAGATGCTGCTGGTGGTGGTGGTGGTGGTGGTGGTGGTGGTGATGGTGATGGTGGTGGTGATGGTGGTGGTGGTGGTGGTGGTGGTGGCCTGGTGGTGGTGGTGATGGTGGTGGTGGTGGTGGTGGTGATGGTGGTGGTGGTGATGGTGATGGTGGTGGTGGTGGTGGTGATGGTGGTGGTGGTGATGGTGGTGATGGTGATGGTAGTGGTGGTGGTGGTGATGGTGGTAGTGGTGGTGATGGTGATGGTGATGGTGGTGGTAGTGGTGGTGGTAGTGATGGTGGTGGTGGTGGTGATGGTGGTGGTGATGGTGGTGGTGATGGTGATGATGGTGGTGATGATGTGATGAATGTTGTTCATGACACAGACAATGTAGATGAGGTAAGCATATGGACCTGGAGTCACTCTCTAGGTCCAAATCCATCATCTATTGGCAATGAGACATGGGTAAGACATGGGCCCCTTTAACACTCAGATCTCTCTTTTAAAAAATAAAGTTAATAAAAGCATGCCTCCCTAAGGCTGCCAAGAGCATTAAATAAAATATGTAATGAGCATAGCATAGCCTGACACATAGGAGGGACGGAATAAATACTAGCTTTTATTATTATTATTCATTATCAGTTATTCAGGGACTACTATTTCCCAAGTCAATGTCTTACATAATCTCAATTAGTCTTCACACTGACTCTACTTTCATTCCTATTTGACAGATAAGAAAACTGAGGCTCAGACTAGAGGATTTGCCCAGGTTCTGAGAGCAAGGGGTAGTGCTGTGATTTGAACCCCCATCTATGTGACTTCAAAACTTTTTAAGCTGCCTCATAGTCCAGTAGGCTACAAACCAGAGATGGCAGGGGCTTTCAATATGGCCTTGCAGAGAGAGAAAACTTGGGGCTTACTATGCACCAGCTGTGCAACTTGAACAAGTCATGTCATTTCTCAGATCCTCAGGTGTTTGACCCATGAGACAGGACAATTTAGGTCCCTGGTTAATTGTACAGACTATACAGAATCACACGGGTGTATAAATAAGATGGTCCATGTCCAATGTGTTGCATGGAGCTGGCACAGAGAACACTGAATACCAGCTCATATGGTCAACTCACATCAGGTCATTTGGTGCAAGCCTGGCACACAGACAGTACTGAATGAATGCTCCCACTGTGACCCCCATCCCCTCTAATGATACTCAGCACTAACCTCCAGACCCCTTTATCTGAGTGCAACTAAGGAACGTTGCTCTGAGAGGCAAGCAGCTATCTTCCCACATGACTCTGACTGCCTGGAGAGGCCAAGTGAGGAGCGAAGCAGCTCCTGGAAGCTGTGCTCTGCAGGGTCATGCCATGCCTCGGCTGCAGGCCCTCCCTGGGGCTGGGGGTGACCCACCACCCTCAATCATCACCCCGGGGAACTGGAGGTTCCACGAGAAACCCTGAAATTACAACAATCTGCTGGGGTCAGAAATGCCAGGGAAGGGAGAGGTATTTATAAACCCTGCACCAGTCATGAGCCCTCAGGAACCTGAGAGGTGAGCAACTTCCCCACCCCTCAGGGAAACCAAAGAGGAAAAACACCAACAGGCTCCAGGCTTGGGCTCCGGTCAAAAGCATCCAAGTCCCCTTCTAAATTTAGAACATTCAGCCTAACCAGTTCTCCAGCTCACCTGGCACCTCTCCCCTTGGCTGGACCAGGACCTTCTTCTGAGAGCCAGGGATACAGATGGGAGGCCAGATCCCAACTGACTCTGTCTCCTTTTGCTCCCATCCCACAGAGTGCCAGGACCTCCCGGGCCTTTCTCACACCAGACACAGCACTGTGAGGCAGAAAGGGATCTGAAGTCAGAGACTAGAGTTCAGTGTTCACTGCTGACACTGGCTGCTGGCTCTAACCAACCTGAGACCTTAAACAAGTATCTCCAGCTTCCTATACCTCAGTTACTTCATCTATAGTCGTGAGCAGAGCCTTGGACAAGTGACAATAAAAAGGTGATCCTTCATTTCATCATCTCTTTCAAGAGCAGAATGAGACTTATCAGGGATCTCCCAGCCCCTGAGCTTCAGATTCCTACCTTTTGCAAGGGGAATCACCTCTCAGAAAAATTCTCTGAGGATTAAGTCCAATGGCAAAGAGAGATCACCTAACACAGCTGCACATGGTGGGTGCCCAATCCACGTGGCTGAACCCAGATGGGAAGTGGAACAAGAAAGTCCTTTTCTGAGTTTCTCTCTCTCTCTCCTCCTCCTCCTTTACTAAGATCAGCACATTTATGTAAATATTGCCTATGTGTTCTAGGCTTCATGCTTAGTCTAGGGATAAAAACAGGGGCCATGGTCACTGAAATCAAAAAGTATTTCTCTATCCTTGACCCCAATTGAGTAGCATGTAGCCCATCTTCAAAGGCCTCCTCCTTTTCTAGTCCTACTACCTCCATTACTAACTATAATGCTAATAACAATAACTAACAGCTATTGAGAACTTACTATGTACAGACATAGGCTCAAGAGCTTTACATGAATTATATCATATAATTTAACTCTATTATTAACAGTTAATATATATATCAGAACCGAGGTTCACTTGACACAATAAAACATGCAAAGCAGCAGTACTGATGCCAATGCTCGTGTTCTCATTTAATCCTCACTTGGGCCCTGTGATATGCTACCGCTCCTTCTCGCTAGTTGGGCCCACAGGGGACCCGAGGCTGAACTCAAGAACACACCCCCTTAGGATACTCCGGGGAGTCGGCTGCATATCCCAGCTGCCAGCCCTTGGCAGGGGACCTGTTGCACCCAGAGCCCATGGCCCTGCACTGGGTGCCCTGCCATGACACCATTCTGTGCTCCAACAGCCACCCCAGCTGGGAAAGCCCCTGTCCCCCTGTGTGCTACATCCTGTTCCCCTGGTTACAAAACACTGCAGTCCTGCGCTCTCAGCACCTCACCACATTTGCTGCGAAGCAGCCCTCTGATTCGGCGCTGGGGTTTTAGGGTACCTGCCTTGCCCTGGGGGGTTCAGCAGGTGTGTTCCTCACTCTTCTGGCTCTGGATGCAGTCTTCTCCGAGAAGGTCTCCTTCCCAGAGCCCTTGAGCAAACAGCCCCCTGAGGTTACCCCACCATCCTCTACACTTGCCGGGACATTTCTGACTTCCGAGGTGAACATGACAGTTTGTGCTGCCCAGCTGGGACTTTCGCTCAGAAGCTCGAGCTGCTGCCCAGCCACACGGAGGCTCAAATCTTTCAGTTATCTTCTTAGCACTAGGTTGGTTTTGTAATTACTCATCCACAGCCTTCCACAGCTATTGTGAGAAACCTCACGTTGCATTGCTGAGACAACTAGCCAGAGTCAGGAGTGCTTCTCTGCTCGTGGTGTTTGTTTGATAACTGCTTAATGCTTTGGACTCAATTTCCTAAACGTTTCATGTACTCATCGGGCAGGTAGAGAATTCATGCGCGGCCAGACTCATGACTTCACCCCTTCAGTTCCACGGCCCAACCCCACGGGCTAACTGGAAGGAAGATGAGGTCCTGAGTTGTCAGCCAGAAACTCCAGCAAAGAGGTGCTTGAGCTCTGCATGTGTCCCTTCGGTGTGGTGAACTGGAAGCAACCAGGCCTGGGACAGGTGGGCACAGCATTGCCAAGCGGGAAAGAACCCAGGCCCCTCAGCTCCCCGCCTGTGAGTCAGCAGCCCTGGTTACTGCTTGTTACTCACCACGAAATTGCACGTGTCTTGAAATTTGGTGACATCTGGAGTTTTGGTCTTACTCATGCTGCTTTTGGCATTTCCGTTCCTGGCATGGAGCCGTTTCTGGGTATTTTTCAAATGCGTATGTAGGGAATTACATAGAAACCCCCATAAACTGAATCCTGCCAAGTGCGCAGCTTGAAGTCCACGCCTTGCATGTTTGTCTCATGGTCTGACGTGTATCCACACCAAGAAAGGCTGACCAGAGACCATAAAGGTATGGCATCAAGCTTCAACTACGCAGAACCATTTCTTTCTACCTTCTGCTTTAAGACCCTGCTCTTCCATATATACCAGGTGTGAACCTGGCAAATCACTTCTCTGACTTCTCTTACTCTATTTAAAAAACGGGGGAAATAATATCAGAAGTAAAGCACTTAGACGTTCATTAAATACTTGATTCCATATTTCTAAAAACTAAACACATTTTCAAGGCCTAAGTGCAGTGTCATCATCCCACCAAAAAATTACCAATAACACCTTAATCTTATTTACACATACAGTTTTTTGTTCAAATCTGAATCTGAAGCAGTCTACACATGCCAATTAGTAGACATGCCTCTCCTAGGTTCCCTCTTCCCATTGATATCTTCTTTGAAGTTCACCGGTAAAGCAACCAAATGCCAAAATCCTTTGCTGTGTAGTTTTCCACATTCTAGATCTGACTAATTGCACTGATGGAGTTTTGTTTAATGTATGCTCTCCCCTGAATTTCCCGGACACTGGAAGTTCCAATGAGAGACAGGTAGTGCTCTGTTCTGCTATGAGGAAAATATGTCTAGTTGTCTCCCTTTTGGTAAAATGAGCAGGAACGGTGATCATTACCTAAATCTAGTGACCCATTAGGGGTTGTAGCTCAATCACTTTTAAGAGTATAAAAGGGACCTGAGTCCACAAAGTTCGAGGAACATCAGTAGAGTGTAAAGGTGACAGGGGTCTAGAAATGAGACAACCCTACACTCTAGACCCAGCAGTCGCCCTCTACCAGCCAGGACTAGCTCTGGACTTGCAAGTTACTTAACCTCTTTGAGCCTCAATTTCCTCAACTGTGCAAAGGAAATGATATCACCCAACCAAACAGTCTGTTGTAAGGATGAAACAAAACAGGTAACAAAGGCCGCGTATGGCACCTGGTGTCTCCATTCCTGATCCCCCTCCCGTGAAAGTATCCTAACCTACAGTCTTTATCTAGGTTTCTATCTGTCTGATGGGGAAAACCATGCTGAGGGTGGTCCAAGGAGAACAGTGTGTGGGAGACTGAGGAGAGGGACAAAGGTGCCCCCTCGCCCTTTCTGAGGCACAGGCAACCCTCCAATGCCGGGGCCTCCAGAACCAGTGTGGGCTTGAGACTCAACTAGAGGGAGGGCCAGACTGTGGCTCTGACGTTCCCTGGCTGGGCACCCTCGGAGCCTCTAGGTGCTTGCTATACTAACGCGCAACTCTTGGGTTCATTGTGAGCAGTGATACGGCATCGTCTACACCGTCTCGATCTCCATCTGCAGAAACACCAAGAACAGCTAGAGATGAGAAAAACATATATATTTACACAGCCAGGATCAAACACCTTGGTTTAGAAGAGAGAAATAGCTATTAAAAAAAATTTCTTTTTAGATGAAATGGCCATTTTCCCCTTCCTCCTGTAAATAAGAAAATATCTCCCTGAAGGACTTGGTTTTATTCTCTTGAATTTAATTGAGTACCTAAGGTTTGCAGACACCCCAGAAAAGAAAGGGATAAAGAAGGTATATTTTCCTGCCCTCGAACTGAACTGAGGGTTTCATTCGTTCTTACATTTGTCATTTTATTTATTCATTCAACAAACAGCATCTTGACCCTTTCTCCTTTTGGGTGAGGCACAAGAGCACTGATGGTTCAAAACTGGTCTTTGCCTTCAAGTAAACTCACATCTATGTCATTTAAAAGCAACACCTTGAGTTGAAATATTATTTAATGTTATTTTCAACTGCTTTAATGACAGTATCAGTTCTGACAGTTTGAGTACTGCACACAGAAATCGGAATGGGGGCAGCACGGTGCGAATGAAAGGACAGAAGCCTTAGACTGTAATCCCAAAAGCCAAGCCGACATCACCAGTAAGGGGACAAATGGACCTGATGGGTCTCCAGATACGATGCACTGGAAAAGATGTCATTGCATCTGTGAAAGCATTTTCTCGCCAAAAATGCATAGCCAGAATTTAATAACAGGGAAAAAGATGAGACGAACCCAAACTGAGGGGTCATGCTACAAAATTTAACTAACCTATTAGATTCTCTTCAGACTGTCAAGGTCAAGAAAAACTCTCAGAAAGGTGTGGAAACGGTTCCCAATTAAAGGAGAATGAGGACTAAATGTCATGCATGATCCTTGTTTAGATTCTGGACCAGAAGAAAAGGACATTCGTGGGACAATTGGTAAGATCTGAATAATTAGATCATAATATTGTTGTTCATATTAACTTCCTGATTTTTATGATTGTGCCACATTTATACACGATGGTAACATTGGAGCTGGGTGAAGGGTATGTGGAATTTTGGGGGTTATAAAACAAGTCTGAAATTATTTCAGAATGAAAAGACAGACAAGTTGGAATTCCTGCTCACTGCTTAGCACTGTGTGTCCTTGGGCAAGTTACCTCACTTCTCTGGGCCACAGTTTTCTCTCTTATTGAAAGGAGGTATTAAAAGAGATTGGGCATAAAAATACTTTATGAATTAGGAACTAATCTGAAGTAAATGCATATTATTCAATAGTATGTCTGCACATATTATTTCTTAATCCTAAAAAAAGCACAAAACCTAGACGAGGTATCTGAAGCCAAGAGGAGCTGTGGGTGCCATCACACTATGTCATACGATGACCAAGGTCAAATGTGAACCCAGCTCTGTTTGGTTCCAGACGTCATGCTCCTCCTGCTGTCCCCGGGCTGTTGCTCTGATTATAATCTGAGAACAAGGCAAGACTCTGGGAGGAGGAGCTAGGGCAGAGAGAGACTCAGCAGTCAAACAGGAAGTGTGGCCAAGAGTAGATACAATCTTAAAGACAACCACCACAAGACTTCTAAAAAAAATTGTCAACCACAGATCTAGTCCACCAGGAATTGGCCCCCAATGCCTGAGTTTTCTCATGTCAATAACTGCTTGTTACCATCCCTATGGCTGAGAGCAACCCGTGGGCCTCTCTTTGGAAGTGAACGTAAACAAGTAGACTGCACAGGTGGCTTGCTGGGACACCTAGTGTGCCATGATGCTAGAACCCGTCCGGTCCCTTGTCACCTCGAGACAGCTCATGTGCCATCTGTCCTGGCAAAGTCTAGGGCTCTCTGTTCAACAATAGCTGGAAAATCGCAAGGGCCAGCCTTCCCCACCCTTGCCCAACGGGCGTGTCCCTGAGCTCCCTATAGTGTGCATGTGAGAGGGCGGCCCTTTGCACCAGACCCCAATTATCCTATAGCTGCAAATCATTTTTAAGGCTTTTAATTCAGGAGGTTATTAAGTTACACCCCACAAGTCACCATTTGGCTGGGGATTTCCCATGTGGGTGGGGTCTCCTGGCACTTCTCAAATTACACCAGCTTGAATGTCAGTGTCTGATGACAGAGTGGAAGTGCTTACCACCCTCCCTCATTCGTCGGCCAGGTTTCCATTGCTTCCATGGACAAGGGGAGGAGGCAGATGTCAGGGAATCAACATGTATGGGACACCTACTAGATGCCAGCCCTCTTCCAGGCACTGTGCATTTTTTAGCTCACATAAGCCTCATAATAACCTGTAGTAGTAGTTTTTGTGCCCATTGTACAGATTAGGAAATCAAGATTGTATAACTCATCAAAACCAAATCAGATTTAAATGCAAAGCTGTCTGACTTCAGATCATGCTCTTTCCACCGAAGGCTAAGAATCTAACATTTTTGCCTTTGATCTCTCCATGTTACTTGTCTCAGCAAAATCTCCCCATGTTTCTTACAAATTGACAGTCCTGGAGGAAACATTATGATCGAGTCATGCATACACTGGTGCTTCCAGCCTGCCTGGTGCCCCAGAAATTTCCCTCCACATCCGTGGGTAAGATGGCAGCAGCCGCCCTATACAGGTGCACAGGGTCCTCCTCCCCAGCCTCCATCCTGAACCTCCCATGGGGGCTCTTGTCGCTGTTGTCCATTCTGTCACTGGACGCTGGCTCTTGGCCAGCCAGTCCAGACTGGTGCCCTGCACAGGCCTCTCTGCTCCTGGATGCTGACTTCCTTGACTCAGTGCCCAAAGGGCTGTCAGTCTCACCCCAACTTTGGAAGGCTCTGGGCCCATCCCTGGTCCAGGGCCATTGCCTCCACATTTGCAGGAAGGAGTTTGGAGAATGGGGAGGCACAGACCTCACTGGATACCTGAGTCCAAGAGCACCATATGGGGCTGCTTTAGGGAATCCCCGAGAGAAATCACACGGCCGGCATTTAATTCTTGAAGCAGCCTCGAGAAAGGTACAGTGAGCCCCGTGTAGAGGGGGGGCCAGAAGACCAGGCAGCAGGGGACACGGCCAGGTGCTTCTGCAGGGGCAGTGCTCCATTTGGCTACCAGCAGAGTCAGGGGCTCATCCAAGGTGACCAGAGGGACTCTGTCAGATCCTGCCCAACTTTCTTCTGGACCCAGGCGTGCATGTGCTCATGCCAAAATGCACCTGCACCGAGTACCTTGAAAGGCTGCGCCAGCCTCTGCTCTGGCATTTACCAGCATGAGTACTAATAAGCTACTATGGATTCAGCAGCAGCGCCATGCCAACAATGGTCCTAAAGCTGTGTGTGTGTGTGTAATCTCACATTCCAAATAGATTTAATACATATATAATCTCATGCATATATATGTAAAGCTCATTTCATCACTACAGGGACTATGTGCCAGCAACTGCTCTAAATATTTTATATAGAGAGAAAATCTCATTTACATAAATCTTATATATATAAAATCTTGCGTATGGATATGAAAATCTCATTTAATCATTAAATACTGACTATATGTTAGCAACTCTTCTAAGGACTACATGTAATTTCATTTATATATACCTCATGCAAATCTCAACTCACCATTAAAAAAGACTCTATGCCAACAACCGTTTTAAATATTATATATAATTTTATATATTAATGTATGTATCTAAATACTTCTCAAATACATAAACTCTCATATACACATACACAGTCACATATACATGAGTATGCATGTGTGTGTACCTGTAAATCTTGGTTTATCACTTAGAAAGTCCCTACGAGGCAGACCCAGTTGTAATCCCCAAAGGCTGAGGTCAAACACCCCATCCAAGTGATATCAGGTCTTGGCTCAGCTGGCACCCCCACTCAGACCTGCTCCCCCCAAGCCCAGAGCTATCCCAGCCTCAGATAAAGGCAGTTCCAGCATTCAGCTGTTCAGGTTCCAAATCCCAGGCTCACCCTTGACTTTTCTCTCTCCAACTCCATGGCCACGCCACCAGCAAATCTTGGTCTGCTTTCAAATTACACTCAGATTTCACACCCTCTTGCCACTCAACTGCTCCACCCCTGAGCTCTGCTCATTGAAGGCAGATGGACACTTACGAGTGTCTCCTATTGATCTCGTTGATCTCACCTCACCTATTGTCATAGAGCAAATCTATTAAAGCACAAATCTGTCCAGGCCACTCTTATCCACACCTTCTAGGAGCACCCATCTCCCTCAGAGGGAAAGGTTGAGTCCTTAGCCAGACCTGCAATGCCCGACAGCATGTGCCTCCCATATGGAGACTCGCTGACTCGTTAAAATCACCACTTGCAAGAGCTTGAATAGCTTCTAGATGTAACAGATGTATCTAACATTCATTAAGAGGGATTTGTAAGAATTGCTTTGCTACGCACCCAGACACACACACACATCAGAAACCTCCCCTTTCATCCAAAGTCAAAGGAGAATGGGGCTTCAGTGAGGCTTGTATGTATCCCCCAAAACTAAGGGACACAGTGGATTGGCATCTGACTCAGGCCTGAGAAATTTAATGGACAAGAGACTGAGGTGCCTCCTCCACCAGGGAGGCAGTCGCTACTGTTCAGAAGTTAGCATGTACCCTCAACATTCACATGGGCAGAGGGTGCCTGAGTGTTTGCATGAGCTACATGGGGTCCAGGTGTGGCAAACAGCTGGTTCAGGAGTTGCCTTGCCCTAAATGGGCTAACAGACCTCAGCTGGAGAAGTTGACAGTGGACCACCACACTCCCAGGGACTGAGGAGCGGCCAGCGGGCTGAGATATAAAGTCCATCCAGCAACGATGAGAGGCTGACCACCACCATCCACAAGAAACCCATACAAATTCCCTGTGAGACTGAGGTATAAAGAGCTATGAGGACCAGAGAATGAAAATCCCCATCTGACGGGAGTACCATTTGTTCATGTAAAATCTGTCCTGCTCTTCCCAGTCCAACCAGAAGAGGTAGTGAGGTCGGCCAGAAGGAGTGAGCCCTAACCTTGAATGAATTTGGAAACATTGCCACTTAAGTGGAACATGTCCATTTTTGATTTCTGTGACTGTGTTTGTGACTTTAAGGAGCTATGATTTACTAAAAAGTTCCTGCAGCCTATTTGTGTTCTCATCTAGGATTAGGAGAGGACCATTCCAGTAAGCAGACTTAAAGGGGCAGTGAGAGAAAAGATAAAGTTGCTTTTGGGATTACCCTCCACTGTTGCTTCTTCACTATCCTGGTGAATCATTTCACTGCTGGAAAGTCTGACGAGATGGGCACCTCAGCCCACTTCAGTCTCTCTGTTCCTTTCCTCTCACTGTGGCTCTTTCGCATAGTATCACCTCAAAGTCAGCCTGAAAGACACAGCCAAATGAATGAGGCTTTGTCTTAGAGATATTACACTCGGAAACATCCAAAAGGCCTCCCCCGGGCTCCAGAAGGCCAGAAGCAGTTAGGAGCACAGGGCTTTCCAGGGGTGACCTTCACTACTTAGGACGGAGTCAGCACCTTGGAGAAGCAGCAAAGAGGTGCCCAGAACAAACCACACACATGCTGACACTAAGAACAACAGAAAGAAAAAGGGACAATGGCCAGCAAGGGAGGACCCTAGGCTCCAGGCAAGGCAGGGGGATGGAAGACCACCCCACGGAAAGTGAACAACTAGAGGTGCACCATCTCTAGACTCTGAGGGCGCTTGCAATTGTGTAAGAAGGTGGTCTCTCCGGTACTGCAGTGCGGACAGTTCAAGCATCACGGCAGGACCACCCACCCTTCTCACACTCCATACCCCAGGGGCTGACCTAGCAGTCCCTGCCTTTCAGCTCCTGTGCAGTGTCCAACACAGAGCAGGGGCTCAGTGTAGCTGCTGGATGGATGGACAGTCAGATGATGACCTTGTGCCAATCCTTTTCCCAGGATTCTCTAGTGCCATGAGCCCCTGAAAGACTCCTCTTCCTCTTTCCTACAGCCCCCACAACGCCTCTGGCCAGAGCCAGGGCCCCCATCAGAGTGCCTCTCAGAAGAGCCATGTTGTGGTGGCCGAAGCAATGAGCTCATGCATGTGAAAGGACTTAGCATAATTCCACAGTGACAAATAATGCCATTAAACACATGAGGCATCTGGGATTGTACAAGACTCCGTGGAGGTTTATCTCCAGTGAGGAGGGAGCCCTGTGCAAGGAAACCTTCGAGTATACGCCTATCAACCACCATATCCACCCCCCAAAAATAACACCTGGGCCCCCATCCTAGGGTCCCCTGGAATCAAGCTGTTGCTGCCCAGTGCCTACGAGCCCAAAGAGCTCAAGCCTCCAGCCTGCTCCCCAGGAACCCAGTCACAACCCAGAAGCATCTGATGTCTCAACCCCCTGGAGGCCCAGAGACTTCTCTGTTCAGAAGCCACAGAACCTGTTTGTGAACTTTACGTACAAGCTGCAAAAGGGGGAACACAAGCAAATGCGGGCGAAGTTTCAACCTTTTTATTCAAAGCAGCTTCTCACAATGTATAAATACTGCATATTAGCACACATGAAAAATACAACTTCTAAGGCACCCAGAAATGTGTTCATACACGTTACAGGACCATTCACAAAGAGAGTGTACAGTTTGCTCTAGACAGTCAGCATTTGAAAATCAGAAGATTATTATCCCTCAGTACTGCACCCAGTCTCATGAAATATTTACAACATGGTGAGAAAGGGTCAGCTGTACCTGCTTTATAATTCTAAGAAGTACTCATACTTACAAATACTCAGAACTAGTTAAAGACTCTCCAGTGACAACCTGGCGAAATAAAATGAGTAGCCTAATTTGCAAAGGTCTCCTTGGATTTGGGTGTGTGCGCTACATCCGTGATCAAATCCAAACACTCCTAGGGTGGGCTGGGTAAGTTTTTGGTAGCCTGCTTCAATATCAGAAGTTCGGTAATAAGCCTTACCACTAGAATACCACTTCTTCAGCATCAGTCATTTCTCAACCAGTTAATGGATCAATGATCTCATCATGACTGGAAGTGGAGCATTGCCTGGTGTGAGGACAGAGGAAAATTCTTAAGCTAAACAGGAACTGGAATGGGTCAAAGCAGAACAAAAGGAGGTGGAAATTTAGCAGCTGTAGGATCACTCCTCAGTGTAGACACGTCTAAAACACTCAGGCTGGAGGTTCTTATACAGATGGAGACGTCTACACTGGCCAGGGAACCTGGAGGAATGCCAAATCTCCCCTTTTTAGGATATGGATAAAGGCTGGCACTGCACAGCAGAAACACCCACCTGAGAAAACAAATTTCGATCTGGTAACTCACCTTTCAGAGCCTTCTCCAGGTGACAGCAAACCCCTCTGTACAGCAGGCCAGAGGGTGGCGATGAGCAGTTTCTCTGGGCCATAAAGCATGTGTATCTCTGTCTGGACACGCCCACAACCTACAAAACTCATACTCTGTTGGAATAATGGAATTCTTTGGTCCTTGGTTTTATGAAAGGCAATATTTTCACAATCCTGTCAACATGGACATCAGCAAATGACTCCAAGCTGGGACTAATGGCATGGGGGCAAATGAAATACTAGATGGAAAACGCTACACCCTCCAAACTTCCCAGGGACACCTTAATGAGCTCCAGCGTCAGGCCAGGTGTTGTGTCCATGACACATGGTCAACCCATAGAAACATCAGAGGTGAGGCTTAAACTCGATGTCAGTTTTTCTGACTGCCATACACATGGCAAATACTGGAAGCAAATCTCCATCCTGAGGGTAGTTGACTTCATGAAGACTAAGATGAACTAAATAACTTGACAGTAGCCATACAATAGCCCTGGTATCAAACCATCTTTAAAGCCTGGGTAAGGATAACCAGTTAGTAACTATGGAAGTGTGGCCAACTGAGAGGAATCACAGTTTTATTTTTAATTTGAAGTCCAAATTTAGTTGGTTTTATTAGATCCCAGATACAGTGGATGCACTGCCAACGTGCTCTATGACTTACACTCCATCAAAACAGCTCCAGGCAGATTGACTCAGCTGACGTGTATATCCTGCATCTAGCTGGCCTTTGCCCTGGTAAACTCAGGTGTAGTATGGCTTAACACGCATCACTCACTGATAAGCTACTCCGGACACACAGGAATGCTGATTATGTAACTGAAATCAACTTCAGATTGTCTACACAGTAAGACTCACATGTAAACTTTGTTAACATCTCTCAAGGAATGCTGACCTCAGCCAGGCTGGACATTTCCAGATCGTCCACAAGGAACCTGGAGTCCAGCACCTAGGTCAGGAGTAGGAAGCGCCATTTGTTCAGAACAAATGATGGACCAGCAGCCCGCCCTGTGACCACGACGTCTAAGCCATGTGAATAGTACAAAGGTGGCTCTGAAAAACCAATCCTTGGTCCATTCCTATGGCCAAAGACAGTTAGCATGGTGCCTAATCTGGCCCCTGCCACCATCAGCTCAACCAGACTCTTCAGATGAGCCACGACTTACAGACTGCATTGAGTCCATCAACATGGCTTACGTTGCTTGGAAAGAAACAACCCGTATTACCCTTTTATTTTTTTTGCAACAAGCTTAAGGCTCTGTTCACAAACTCCATCGACTGCCACACAGTGAGAATTTATGGGGAGATCTTAATCTACATTTGTAGTTGCAAAGGTTGGAAAATTTACTGATCCTAATGGTAAGGCTTATTCACAAATTCAATACATCTTCAAATTATACCTCAAACTCGATTTCTTTGAGAAAAAGAAAATGAACCTGCTCTCAAACAATATGAGAGCATTAGATTCTAAGGGAAAACAAAAAAACAAAAACAAAACGACTGGCACCAAACCAGTATGCTGTTTTTTGAAAGAACAAGTGATATTAATGGAAAAGATTGCCTAAAACGCATATCCTAACTTACCACAGAAATATAAAAGTTTATATTCTGAAAATATATACTGTATTAAAGTCTGTAAGCATTTCAACCAAAATTTGCAGAAATAACTAAGCGACACTTATCTACAACAAAAATATACATGCAAGACAACCCCCAAGTGGTTTCCCTTAAATATCTACAAAGGCAAAGTGTAGATTTTTAAAGATTATACAAAACCATTTACAGAGAATAAAATAAAATACTTAAGAAATCTCCTTTAGAGTCTTAAATACTGTGTATATTAGTGACAGTGTCTAAACTAATATATACAACAGATCTAAGTGTCTGAATACCGAAACACAGAAAAGAAGAGATTCTGTATTTGAAATATTCACTTAGGGAGATTTGAAGACATTTCTATTTGTTTTTCTTTGTTAAAAAAATTTCCACAGAGACTGAATTGGAAAACTGCATGACTATAACTAAAATTCAAATTAACAAAAGTTTACAAAAATTTTTAAACCAACAATCAATGGGAAATGCCATTCAGCATTCAGTCAAGGCTATTTTTTAAATGTGGGCATTTGGAGATAGTTGCATTGATCGAAGTCTATGGGGATTATTATTTTTCCAGCCTCATGCTAAACTTCACATGGGAAAAACATATTTTCATGCTTCAGAGAGAACATGTCCTAGTTTAATCTATGCCAAACAAGAATTACCTATTAAATCAGTTCTCTGCTATCTTCTCACAGTTATCCAATTTCATTTCTAAGAGGGTAATTTGTGATGGTTTTTACTCACAGACATTATTTCGAAGTAGAAAGGAGCACATGGCTACATTAACGTTAGTCTGTGGCTTCCAAATGGTGAAGAGTTCTGACCACCTTAGGAGAGTTCTGCAAAAAGTCCTCTTGGAACATGGCTGTTAACTCAAATAGTCCAACTACAAGATGCTGCATGCTAATAACCAGGGGTTGGAGCAGAGAGAAGGGGAGCTCTAATGCATGGCTAACAGGGTGGCAAGGAGCAGACTGCCTACAAGTTTCCTTGACTAAAGAGATAATTCTGGGACAGGGCTGCCAAGACCAGGGATGATTCCTCCAAGACCTGCCCAGACTCTTGGAGGTGACAGACAGGGGCTACAGGGGGTACAAAGCAAGGTAGAGAGAGGGGTGAGAGACTCTTTTGGGGGGAAAGAAGGGGGTAGGACAGAAAATAAAAAGCCAAAGCCTGAGCCCTCTGTCTTGAGAAAGCTGGCAGGATAAACTGTGACATAACCCCAGGTCTGGAATTTTCCATCCCAGGTCCATTTGCTAAAAGCTACCTGGGTTTCATCTACCCATCATCAAAACAACTATCCAGAAAGTGAAAAATACAGTGGTTCTACCTACCCTGTAGCAAACAGATTTACTCAACTTTTGCCCCATTCGTGGAACAGCCTTCTTGAGATGGTGTATGGAAATAACCAAAACGCAGACCGTCTTTTAAAACACCTCCCACGGCACCCAGAACTTACAACTTAACCACAGGAATTCCACAGTAGTGATGGTTTCACATTCCTACCTTATCAACTGAGGATCCCTAAGATGTTTAGAAGGCTGGATTCGCGATATGTCCAAATCTAAAAACATTTCTGGTCCTTTCAGCAGGGAAAAGAACAGACGTTGATCAAAAGGAGTTCCCAAACATTGTCTGCCCGCTCTACCAAGAATCCTGGCTCTGCTTCTACGCATGTAACTCTGTGTGCCCCAGAGGGTAAACAGAAAGCAAGGAGCTCTTTCTGGAGGGGAGTCAGCAATGGTGAAGAGCTGATCTGCCGGGACACACAAGAGTGAGGTTTGTTTAGGGGCTTTGGGCAAGCATCCGTGTGGGGAAAGGCAAAGCCTCAAGTCAGAGGTGACAAGAAGCCTTTGGGCAAAAGCAGCTGTTTCCTTACCGGAATTCCCTGTGTCTAGGTCTGCGGTGTCTACAGGATCCCACGGGAGGCAGGGGAGGGTGCAAAGAACTTCAAGTCCAACTTCCTCTGACCGGATTCTGGCTGTGTGTCTCCAGCCAGGTCCCCAGGGCCAAGAGGGCAGAGAGGAGGAGAAGGCAAGGAGCTCCCCCTTTTTAAGCTTCATGATGCCACAGGGAAACTCAGAAAGGCAGAGGCTTTCTGCTGAGGGACAAGGCCATCGTAAGGATCAAGAGTCCAGATAAACTTCAAAATCCCTGTCTAAAGGACATGTCTCTAGCCACAGTATGGACATAGACACTCAGTCTGTCCTTTGAGACAGGAAGTCCAGGGCCATGTATCCTCCCCACCAGCCTGGCCCATCGCATCTGCTCGCCTGGAGGAGAGGGAAAAGGCCAGGAGAGAGACGGGCGCCGAGCGGCAGTGGGCCTCCCTCTTCTCAGCCCGCCTCCCCTCACCCAGCTGCGCAGCGCCAGCTGCCCCAGTCCGCTCTCTCCGAGGAAGGGTCAAGGGAGAGAGAAGATGGGGTGAGCACAGGGCCTCTGAGAACACTCAGGGGCTGTGACAGAAGTGAGGAGGTCCCACCACTCGGAGAGTCTAACTTTCCCTGGGTGTCTGGCCCATAAGAAGTTTAAGCCTCACATACAACACGCTCCTGTCGTTTCTCTTTTCTAACCCCAATGTCAACCTTTCTCCTCACCAACCAAAGCCAGAACTAAAATCAAAACCCCTCCTTTCCTGCAGCAGATCCAGGCTCTTTGGACTAACGGTCTAAACACACATGCTGGGGTCCCCAGGTAGCCCGGGGCCCCGGAGCAGGAGACCTCATCCCTGGTTATTGCTCCCTGATGTGAGTAAACAACTAGAAAAAATGTGGGTCATCTGGATTTCTGGATGCAAAACAATCCAGGCATCAACTGACAGCTCAACAGAGGGGAAACCCTTCCCCACGGCCTGAGGGGCCCGAACCAGACCTCACAGCCCACAAGGAAGAAATGGCTCTGAAAGCCAAGTTCAGTCACTTGTCCCAAAGAGGAAAGTCTCACCCTACTCAACATGTAATCCCCACGCAGGGTCTGTTCCCTACTCTTCTTGACGTCCCATGATTAGGGCCAGGGTATGTCTCAGGACCATGAAGGCTGGAGGCCCCTATGACTCCTTAAAGGCAGAAGGGTAAAGAGACAACTCTTCGATGATTTCTCCTCAGAACAAGCATTCAGTTATTATGTCTGAGAACCATTTTAAACATGGAGGGTCTGAGACAGAGCTATTCTTTTCATCCACAGAAATTCTTCTGTTCTCATCTCTCTTAAGTTTATTTCCACATGGTTCATTGCTAGAATGCACCAGATGGCATGAACCTTGTTTGGAATTTGGTCCAGGGCAGTATGAAAATAATATCTGTACAAATGACAGATATCACAATATATAAACAAAAATAAATAAATTAAATAAGTCTGATTAAAGAAAGAAATTTCCCTAGTAGTTTGTGTTTTTGCAAAACTAGCTTTACATATAATACACATAAATTATCAGAATTTCCACTTACACTGTTTTAAAAATATATATTTAACAAAACATTCCTAAATGTACAATATCTGGGTTTGTAAATCGCTCAATGGGGTTTTAAGACCAAGCCCTGGAAGCCACACAGATCCGCATCAGAGAGGGGACTGAGGCTGGCTCTACACAATCGCCTTGCTCATCGGTCTGGACTGACAACTGAGCGTCCCCATCCCTGGATCTGCTTAAGCAGAGAGAGCCGTGACAGCCAAGTCTCCCAGGCAGAGGCACTGTGCAGACACAGCCTGAGTCAGAAGGACGGGGGAAGAGGTCTTCCCCTTCCTGGACCACGATGGTGCATTTCAGCAAGTGGGGACAGGACAACGGTACCTGGCAGAGGCCTGGGAAGATATAGCCCTCAATAGCTCTCCAGCCAGTGCGTGGGGGGCAGGGATGGGGGAGGCCAAGTATGCTGTGTTTCCCATCTGTTACACAAAATCAAACCCATGAGGAGCAACCAAAGCACACAGGGAAATGGACACAACCGTAGGTACAAAGAGACACCCTGACAAACCCCTTGGCCAGATTTTGCTCCGATCGCTGAAACACAGGGCGAAGCTGGAAGTCGGTGTCCTTGAACATTGGGGTCTGTTCGCTGGGGCCCTTCACACCTGGTAAATTTTGTCTTGCAGGTAACTGAACAGGGAATCCAGGCCTTTGGAGGAACTCCAGAGCTGTTTGAGCATGAGGCATTCTTTCTCATTCACATCTTCAAGCACTGATTTCAGGAAGCTGCGGATGAGGCATTTTGACTCTTCTAACACCTGAAGGGAAATGCACAAGCCTCGTTAGCTAGGCACCAGCGACTCAGTTCTAGAAGAACATACTGGGCCCAGGAGGTGCCAGTTAGCCTTCCGATGTCCAGAGCCAGGGGAGGCTGCCTCCTGCAGTCCAGGGCTTCCCAGGCCCGTACAATGCCAGGAATGGATTCCAGGAATGAATGCCAAGATGTTGAGCCCTGGGGTGGCTAAGTGGGAGCCCCGACTGCAAGTGCTTTATCTTTTACCCAAGGGTGACATAAACTCCGTATCCTTTTCTATGGCACCATGAGAAAGTTTGGGGAGCAACGCTTTCACCTCTCCACACTTGTCATTTTTATTGCTTGTGAAACAGGAATAGCGATACCTAACTCGAGGATGGCCGGGACCACAGAGTAGGACAGTGAAATGAGCTCACGGTTGCGAAGGTACTCACAGGACCGCCCCACAGCAGTGCCCCTATTCAGGCTTAGTAAAGGCAGTAGTACTAATAGCAGGGAGCATTAATTGCAGTAACTGCAGTAACGGGTAACCATGGTGACAACAGCCGCAGTAACGACACTGTCGTAACATAGCAACAGCAGTGATGTTGGTACCACAGCAGTGGTGACGGTGTAGGCGGTAGGAATGAGAGCACCAGCAAGGGCCCCGGTGGTCCACTCAGAGCTCATGGCGATAGGAACAACCCCACTACAATCACCATTACCCCACTGGCTCTCCAAGTATTCTTTCCTGTATGCTTTCATCCTCATGATAACGCCACAGATAGGTAGTATTTTGGTCTCCACATTAAAGCTGAAGGTGGCCTGAGCTGCCTGATGGATGTGGCCTGAGCACCCCTGGCTGGTTTTGGCAGGCAGGCCGCACCGCAGCCGCACTGGCAAAGGCACTGCCGGGAAGTGAGGCGCCCAGCGTCCTTCCACGGGCCTCTGCCATCCTCTGCTGTTGTCAGGTCTTGGTTCACACTCTCCCAAAGGGCTTTCAAACAGAAAAAAGCAAGACAAGAGCTCCCTTCCCCTGCTCAAGCGAGAAGGCCGCAGGCTAACAGGTGGTGAGCATGAGCCAGCAGAATGAGACGGCCTCCCTCCTCCTGACCATTTCTCTGAAAAGCGCCGTCTCCCAGAGGCCGTGGAGTCCAGTCCTTCCTCGGGCACACCACCCCAAAGCTCCTGAATTTGTAACTGTTGATAGGAGAGGTTCCTTTGCAGCATTTCTTCAGTGGCCGCTTTCCCCTGAGTCCCTCCATTGCCCAGAGACCAAACTGCTCACTGGGCTCTTGGCCTCTCTGCTACCTTCCCTTTCAGCCCATCGTCCCTCCAACACACTGTGCGCCTGCTCACCCCTCCACGAGCCGCTGCCTCAACTCCTCCTCGGGGGTTTTCGGACTCGTGTGCCCTCACCCACACCATCCCCTCTGCTCCGAGTTCCTACCTGCCTCTCTGAGCAGCTGACCCTAAGGTCATCGACCACCCGCCTCTGCCCAGGGAGGTGGGATTCCCGGTGCCATACCCGAGAGAGTCCCAGGCACCGTGGGACGCATCAGTTACCACAGTCATCAGGAAGATTCAAAGAGAATCCATGGAAAGAAAGATCAGGGAAGTGCACAGCCCATGAGAAGTGCTCATCGACAAGGCGGGACCTTCACCAGCCTGTCCTCAACACCGGTACTCCCAGCAAGGCTCCCAGCCAGAGGCGCTAACACAAGAGGAGCCCAGGAAAGGCTGACGGGGCAACTCAGCTGGGTGGCCGCCCGGGGGGCAGGGGAGCAGGGAGGGAGGCTCCCAGGTCTGGCCCCATAAACCTCTGACAGGGAAGCATGGAAAAGAGTCCCCGGGCCTTATTCCCCCCAAGTGCCTTTCTCATTTTCTGAACTGCCCTGAGGCTCCAGGAGCCTCTTCTCCACCTTCCAACAGGATATTTCCATACTGTGCTCACAATGACTTTTATGAGATAAAATCAACACTTAATAAAAACCCAGCGCCTCTGTGGAGGTGTTATTTATTTATCTATTTTCAATGTGTCTTCCCAGTCAAACGGTGGCGTTGCAATGTGCCAAGCCCTCATGGGCAGCGCCAAGCCCTCCTCTCTCGCGGGCTTAGTACCCTTTGTCCTTATTTGCCTTTGCTTCTCGGTTCATTGAAAACTATAGACGTTTTGTGCTTTCATGTATGTTTAGGACTTTCTTTTAAGGCAACGCACACCACCCCAGAGTTTGAATCTCTTCTGAGAGGTGTTCAACCTGGAGATGATGGGGAACATCTAACCACGCTGACTGTATCCCTCTGGATTTAAGCACCCCACACCAGGACGAGGCATTGTTAAGTTACACAGGGCCTTCATGTACTCCCGCATGACCCTTGCCAAGTCAATAAGCCCCTTTCAGCCTCACTGCCCTCACTGTAAAATGGGTCTACTGCAAGAATGAGCACAAAAACACAGGAACTCACCACTGCACTGCAGGATGCCATCTCCTTGACACGCAGCATGACCTCCTGGCTGAATGTGGTTGGCCAGAAGACCTGGGACACGAGTCCTCTGCTGCACGCCTCTTGAGCAGTGAGCTTCCGCCCACAGAAAAGCATCTCGTTGGCCTGAAAAAGTAAAGGCAGGGGAAGGCTGAGAGCCCGTCATGCCCCCCATGTCTGTTAGTGAGGCCTGAACTTGCTGCAGACTAGTGTTGCAGCTCATGAAGGCAGGATTCCGAACGAGGCAGTGGGTCAGCTTTGGGGAACTACATGCAAACGTTTGTGTCTCTGTGCATCTTTCTGAGCAGAGGGTCCACAGCTTTCATTAAATTCCCAGAAGAAGCCACATACCTACTTTGGCTTCATCTGCCCAATCCCTCTCCCCACGTCTGGCAGCAGACCCGCAGGAGTGGGCCCGCACCTTGGGCTGGGTGCATCTCATTGCTGACCCCTGCCACGATGGCTGGTCCAGGGATGAGCAGATGATCTACCCCAGATAACAAAGCTCTCCGTGGGGGTTCCAAGCTGGAGATGATGGGAAGAATCTCCCTGCCTCACGGTTGCGTGCTTAAGTCAGTGAGCCCACAGCCACCCACTGCTGCATCCCCGCTCTGTGGAGAGACGGGTCTGCAAAGGAAGGAAGAATGAGGTGCCGATGGGGCTTGGATCGCTGGGCCCCAAGGGACGCCCCACTTCTGGACTTGCAAGTTATGTCACCAATAAGCTCCTTTTTTTCCTCCTTTAAACAGTTAAAGTGTCTCCATCCCTGGCAGCCATAGGGGTCCTGAAGGGTACAGGAATACCAATGCAGACAGGAATGTCTGGCCCAGGGGCCCAGGGCTGCACACGGCACTGCCAAGCATGAAGAGTGAAAAGCATCCCTCTGCCTTCCGCTGTCTCCTCTCCACCCCACTTCCAGAGAATTTCCTTTCACCTTGAAGTTCTGGAAACGGCTACCTGGCTGAGGTCCTAGGCACAGAGCATGATGCAGTCACCCGCTGAAACTTACCAACAAGTGACTCTCTCACTGATCATCAGGGCATAATGGTCAGGCCACCTGTCAGGGTCCCCACCTCTTCTCACACAGCAGATGACCCCTTCCCGGTGTCCCTATATGCTTAGCTGCACTTAGCTCAAGGCTGAAATGCCACCCTCTTGGGCCTCTGGACCTATGCACGTGCTCCCTCCTTCGTTCTGGGTGTCACTAATGGGTCATGATGACCCAGAGGACAGTCCTTCATGCCCGCGTAGGGAAATATAGCAGGTCAGCCATAAGCCTACAGCATGCATTGGGTTAGAGGTCTGAAGACAAATTTGTGTTATTATACTTATTTAGAAATACGTCTGTTTCAAGAAGGAGAGACAAAAGGAGGGGACTCAGCAGAAGCCAAACAGGCCACAGTCGGCAAGAACATGCCTCAGTCAGTGACATTCCTGAAGTTTCCGAAATGATTGAAATGAAAGAGATAAGACTGTACAGGGTTAACATTTCTGCAATCACAGAGGTTGGGGAAACAGGGAGGGGCCCTAAGTTCGGGCAGAGCACAGGGGCTGAGCTCAGCAGGGCAGGTGTCTGCTTCCCGGGCTCCCCACCTGCCCCCCTGTTCAGCCACTGGTGAGACTGAGTAACCTAACACAGCCTGAGTTCCTGAATCCGGTGTGCTCTGGACCCCACCTGCGTGACCCCAGCTGTGCAGACAAGGCAGTGCAGGTGGACATAAGGGCTACTGAGGGTCTCTGGGTCTCTTTGTAGCTCTTTCACGCTGTCTCCTGTAACTGTTTTATGCTGCCATTAAAGAGCAACAAGACCACACAGAAGGGACAGGACGGGGGTTCCCATGATTCCAGACTCACTCAGAGGTGTCCCCACTGGGAGCCTGTCCAACCACCTCCCCAAACCCTAACAAAGTCAGCGGTGTGGCCACTTGTGCAGTTTCTACCTCCCCCAACAGAAAGGCTAAGGTTTCCAGGACCAGTGTGGAGAAAGCACAGGCTGTGGGATCAGACATCCCTGCTTTGCCCACATCTCTTTCCCTCTCCTAGTCTCAGTTTATTTATCTCTAAAGTGGGCACCTCCGGATGACTGTGAGGATTCAGTGAGATGACAGAAGAGTAGGCAGACACCATGCCAGCCATGCATTCACACCCTAAGACCAGGGATTACCGAGGATGGAGCCCACGTTTTACTCATCTTGTACTTCTAAGTAGGTAAGACGATGCCTGGTGCCTACTGAGAGCTCACGGAGGTTGCTGGCTGAAAGAAAGAGCAGTTTTCTCACCTGCTAGAGTACCACCTCAGCTCCCTAGGCCTCAGTTTCTCCATCTGTGATATGGAGGATAAGACCTACCTTTGCAGAGGAGGAGAAGAGTGAATGAGATCATTGTGTGGAACATGCCTGGCACAGTGTCTAGCCCATGGTAAGTGGTCAAGGCAAGCTGGGACAATCCCTCAGTCCTTTGTGACTGGAGTGCAACACAGTACTGTGTCATGCAACACAGTGGACACATTTTCCCAAATAGAAATATTGAAGAGACAGCAGGGAGCACCAACACAATCAGGGAGCCCTGTGCACAGTCTTGGGACCAGCGGTCCTTTAGTGAGGGGCTGCTAAGCCCCATGTGTGCCCAGCGCCTAGCCAGCCTCACCCTGATGCCCTCCACTGGGTGGGAAGAAAGACAACCTCCAGAATCCTAAGGACAGAGGAGGCACTGGACTCAGAGCGGGTGGTGCCTGAGCCCAGCTCACGGGCCTTAGGAGCTACATTTTGGAGTTGCCGGGCCGGGAACATCGAGACAGGAGATCAAACAAGGAAAGGAGCAAAGAAGGGCTGGGTGCCTTGAGCCTTTTAAGCAATGCTAAGGGGCTCAAGCTCAATCCAGAAGATCCACCAAAGGCTTTCTAAAGAAACGAACAGGGATAAGCCATCCGAAGGCCCAGGAGACCTGGGACCGTGTGATGTAGAGAAATCGGGAAGGAGAGAGTGGAGAAGGAGTTCCCGGGAGCATCTGTCCCAGCAAAGCAAGCAAACCAGGTAAGGGCTGAACACCAAACCACTGGGCTCAACGCCTAGGAGGTCACGGTGTCCCTCACAGTGGAACGGTCACCAGTGTTTCCTTTAACCCTGGACGAGGGCACTGACACCCACACGTGGGTTCTGGGCCTTTCCGGAATGAGTTTGGAAGTCGAAGGCACCAGGTCAGCTCTCCCCCTTCTTAGCGGGGGAGCCGTTCCCAGGGAGATGCAAGTTCACAAGCTGATCTGAGTCATCACCATCTTCAACAACCAGGCAGAGACCCCTCCCTTCAGGCTCACTCCTCAGGTGGGGTTCTACTTCATTGCATCCTGGTCAAGAGCACAGACTCAGAAACCAGAGCCTTTGGAGTCAAATCCCACTACTTCCACCCCCACTGGGTGACCCCGGGCAACTTGCTGAAGCGTCTGAGCCTCAGTCCCCACATCTGCCAGGCGGGGCGTTAAACAACGGTCCTGCGCTCCAGGTCTGGGGTGAGGAGAGGAAATGGCTGGCAACCCGCCGGCCCGTGAGTGCTTTCCAGGTGTTAGCTGTTGTTACCGGCCTGCCCTGCTCGGACTTGCTTCTGGCTGTTGGTACAGAATCTGACTGCAGCTGACAGCGGAGTCGGCCACCTCACTCCACCGCCTCTGCCCTTTTCCTGACCCGCGACGCAGCAAGTTCCTTAACTCCTCTGAGTTTGGCTTCCGATCTCCACCTGGGGTGGAGACTGCCGTGATCACCAAAATCCCTCCCCACCGAAATCCCTGCCACTTCTTCCTGGCTAGGTGGCGAGTCTGCATCTCCCAGCCTCCCCTGCGGGTGGGCGTGGCCACGTGACAGGTGAGCGGATCCTGGCCAGTGAAATGTGAGTGGAAGTGAAGGTGCCCTGCAGGCCTGGCCCACAGGACGTCCAGGCTGTCCTCCAGGCCGTCTTCTCACTCCCAGGCTGGAAGGGAAGGTGGATCCACGAGGTGGGAGATGCCTGGGTCCCTAGTCAGTGCAGACGGCATGACATCTACACTGGACGGCAGAAGGGCGAGAGGGAAGTTGTCCCTCAGACCCCGAGACTGTGGGACTGGTACGGCACAGCCCACCCTCATACACGACCTCATCGGGGCATTGGGAGGAATAAGTGAGATAACGTAAGCAAAGTACTTGGTTTAGTGAACTAAGTTAAGAACTAACCTACCTTCTTTCAGTCCGCTTTAACTAACTAAGCACTTAGTTAAGTGAAGAAGTACACGTTCAGTAAGTGAACGTCACCCCTCTCAGCCCTCGGCCACACCCACCCTGTCACGGGCACCACAGCCCAAAGGCTCCCAGGCCAGCCGGGCCTAATCCCAGCTCCCTGGGGCGACAGAGGAAGCTGAGACAGGTATTGCACTCCACGGGTCGGGAGCACCCTGGGTTTCCCCCCACGCGAAGGGCCACAGCCTAAGCATGGGACAGCAGAGGGGTCTTGTCGGGACCCAAAAGCCACGTGTCCCGGAGAGGAGCCCACGGGGGGAAGCAAGGAGGCTTACCAGCGCGACACCCAGGATCTGCGGGAAGGTGTAGGAGGAGCAGCCGGCAGGGGTGAGGCGGATGGTGGCATAGGGGGTCTGGAACCAGGCCTTCTCGCTGGCCCACACGATGTCGCAGAGGGGCAGGATAGACGCGCCCAGGCCCAGGGCAGGCCCATTGATCGCCACCACGATGGGCTTCTTAAACTGGATAAAGGCCTTCACAAAGTCCCTGAGAGAGAAGAGAAGACCCCCTTGAACAGGTGGCCAGGCCTGCCGAGACCGGCCTGACACCCTTGACTCTGCCAAGCTGAATCCCAGGTGCTGTGATGCTCCCACAGGTTGTCAGAGGGAAGCAGGTACCAGGCCAGGGCCTCACCCTTCCATCCAGAGGACGGCACCCACAGGGGTTTGTTCAGAGAGGAAACTCATGGGGAGACCCCATTCCCAGTTTGCCCACATGGTCCTAGATCACGCCCCTAGTCCCGCACTCCACCCAGTTATTCTGCCCTCCACCCCCTAGATATTGACAAGTGGCAAACTCCTTAAGAAAGACAAAATCAAGGTTCAGAACCAGAACTAGGAATTGAAACAAAATGAGGGTGTTACAAGGAGAGGAGGAATTGACCTAGAAGAGAGGGAATGCTCCAACAGCACTGGCTGAGGCGGGGTGGGTGACTTTGGGAGCACCTCATGACCAGAGCGGCTCCAGTCTGGGCTCAGTGATCACTTGGGATGATGTTGTAGAAGGGATTCAAGCCTCAGGTGGTGGACACAGCTGGGGATAGATGACATTTAAGATTTCCTTCAGTCCTAGGATTGTCTGCTTCTGAATTACCTAAAGGGATGCCAGGCTCACGAAGGGTGGTTTTAGAATGCTGATGAGGGTTTGTGTGTTCGGGCAGCTTTGATCAAAACTGGGGAAGGCTGCCTGGCTCCCCCGGAGGCGTGAGGCACCTGGAACCATGGCTGTGGGATGACGCAGTATTTTCTCTCTCTGCCCTTCTGCAGAGAGCAGGGTTACAGTGTGCACCTTTACCCATGAAGCAGAACGCCTGCAATAACCTCTACTGCCTTTGCCCTAGAATGCTTTTTGCCTTTCCTCTACTTGTTATATAAGATCTATAAAATGTTAATATTCATCTGGACATGAAGAAAGATCCAAGATGTCTAATAAAGCCTGAATCCTTCATTCATTATTTGTAGGTGGAAGATTGGAAACTACCAAAAACTTAAAAGAATAAGATCCAAACTCCTGACCATGACCTTGGTTTGCCTCTACTTACCTCTTCAGGCTTATCTCCTATCTCTCTCACCCCTGCTAACTGTGCAAGAACCACACTTCTGAGAGTTCTTGGAAAACACCACGATCACAGTTTGCAATTATCCTAATTATCTGCCTGCTTACTTGTTTTTGGAATTCTCCCCCGCTTCTGCTCCTTAAGGAAACCCATGGGTCAGCTTTGGTACAGCTTGGTCTCCATATATATTGGAATTAACATTCAGTCAACAGCTGTTGAATAAATAAAGGCATCAGCCTCCCAGAACAAGAGCCAAGGCTGCAGGTACGTGGTAGTGGTTACCGGCTATTCTCCAGACCTGATTCCCTTCCCGCTTCTTCCTGAATCTACGGCTAGAACCTGTTTCTGAGCCTCCCTTGCAGTTGGCTGCGGACAAGTAGCCAAGGGCTGGCTGATGGAGTGTGAGCGGCAACCATATACACACTTCCAAGCCTGGTGCACGGAAACGTCCCACCGTGCAGTCCTCCAAAGCCTTTCGTCTTGACAAGCATGGCCATCTTGGAAGACATTTATTGAGTCACAGGGTGGAAGGTGTCAGGGTTCCTGTGTCACCAGTTGGAGGACAGCCATGGGCTGATCAATAATAACGTCTGTTTTAGGGTCACATATGCGAGAAGTAAATTTCTATCACAACTGAGCTGGTTTATATATATATATATTTATTTGGGGTTTATTTGTTACAGAAGCTAATACGTCACTAATGTAAATGTCAAGCTGATTTATCCCTTCTCGATTGATACCATTTCCATCGCCCTACAATTCTTACCAAAAGATGTGGGTATCACAGTGATATGTTGGGGTCAGAATCAAGTGTGAGAAGACTGCTCAATATTCCACTGGGGTAGGGGTATCTTGTGACCTACCTGTCATCGTGAAAATCTGCATCCTGACCCAAGCCTGGGGTATCTCATTTCCTGACTCCTGTGTGACTCCTTGTGAGTAGGTGACAGAGTTATCTCAGCTACTGCTGGCCCCAATGCAGCTGCCCCCAAATGGACACTGCTACAAAGAAGGAGTCCTGGCACCATGGCCCTCTGATTCCTGGTTTCTAGTGGCCCATTTCCTGGCTTGGCTTCCTAGCTTCATGGCCCCGTCACTGGTTTTAACGAGTGACTTTTACCAAATGCCATTTGCAGGGCATGTGGGGCTTCTTTGCAGGGGTCTTGGAACCACAGAGTCCGGGTGATTTTTGGCAGAAATTCCATTCCTAAACACCCTCACACAATTCCAGGATCCCGTTATCTCAGAGTTGGGAAGGACTCTAAGAGTCATCAAGCCCAGTCTTCCCAAGGGTGCATCCTCTGGCCTCTGTTGAATGTTTTTAATAAAGAGGGCCATCCCTATCAGACACCTCCCTGCTGTGGACGCTGGGTGGGCCTCTCTGAGGCTCCCAGTCACTCTGCTCCATCCTCTACATGGCAGTCTTTCAGGAATTCACCCCAGCCCTCAAAACCTTCCAGAAGTTGCTCTTTCTAGATCCCAAAGGCTTTTCCTCTGTGACTTCTAACCTGAGCTCTGTGCAGGAGCATCATGGACCACCAGGGAGGGCCCAGGGGACAGAGGGTGCCCAGCTCCCACCCTCTACCCCGTCCCTCCTGTTTCAGTTCCAGCAGCCTCGTCAGCTCACATCTTTGATATAAGAATGTGACGTGCAGACCACTCTCCCCATCCCCTTCCTCTCACCTAATGCGGTAGATCTCTATCACAAGGGCCCAGTGGATGTAGAGGCCGGACAACAAACAGGATATTGCATTACAGACGCTGCTGCTCTGATATCTGATCCTGACTCGGGCAGCGGGGCTGCACTGGGAGACGGCTCACTGTCTGACTCTGACCCGTTGGCTTCCTCCTCAACCTGAGCATTGCAGCTTCAGCCTGCAGAGCTGCTGGGCTGGTCTGATGGGGCCGAAGGAGCAGGACCTTTGTAGTCTGAAAGACCTGGGATCAAGTCTCACCTCTGCCCCTAACTAGTGGTGAGGTTTCAGGCAAGTCACCCCATCTCCGGAGCCTCATTTTCACCCTGGTAAAATGGGAAAGCCAGTGGCGTGTCCTCAGAGGACAGTTACGAGAATTAAATGAGGCAGCCCACACGGGGCACCAGCACGGCGCCTGAACTCAGGAGCCTTCCACTGATTCTGCCACTATACAGCCAGCGCCTCTGCTGGGGAGGGGCACACAGCTCTTCCTCTGTTCTCAGGTGCCTGTGACCCACTCTTCTGACCTACAGGAGACTCAGGAGCAAAATTCTGCACATGTGGCTATTTGGATTTCACCTGGAGCAACTGGCATTTCTTTTGTGTCCTGGCTACTCATTCCCTTTAACCAGAGCCACATCTGGGGTGTGGCCCTCCAATGCCACGGTTCAGAGCCAAGTCAGCTGATATGGAGCCTGTGAGCACCAGACGCACATGATGTCAGCCAGCCTGAGGCCCCTGCGCAGGGGTGCCCTAGAGGCCCACTCCACAGTCAGACTCAGACTTAGCTGGGACTTGTGGCTGGAAGTAACAGTCCTAATGATGAAAATAATTCCTACACCTATTCTGAGAACTTCTCATGTGCCAGGAGCACAAGTTTCACATGGGTTATTTGATCACTCTTGGTCCCAGCAAGCCCCCGGCAGGCCATCACATCAGCTGCGGAGGGTTCGGGTGAGGGCAGCCTCTCTTTCAGGATGGGACAGGAAGCTTTGGGTCCTGGACAGAGGCTTCTACTGAATGAATCATCCGAGCTCTCCCCGCATCTGCTAGTTCACTCAATGAACGTCTGGAGCAAACACGGCGTCCCGGGTCGTGGGTGTGCATGTTTTCTTTGGGAAATGGCGAGGATGGGGTGGGAGCAGTGCTGGGGGGTGCTGTGGCCATGGCGGGCCTGGATTCTGGGGCCGACGTGGTCCAGCTGAGGGGGTGCATGTCCCAAGAGAACTGCAGGGGGATGTCAGCAGCTTGTAATGTTCCGTGGCCACAGTATGTTCCAGCTGTGCCAGCTTTTGAACAAAGTTCTTTTGCAAGCCACTACTTCTCAGACTAGGCCTGGGAAATCTGCAGGAGCAGAGACAGAACTTACGCCCCAGCTCACTTATGGACAGTGCCCCGCTCACGATGCCTGTGGGCAAATCTGCACAACACTCTCTGGGCAGTGCTTCTCCACCAAGTCGTGTCCCAAACCCTGGGCTGTGTCTGCTGGAGGCTCTCCACAGAAGTTTGGGGGTGATGGGCCAGCCATGGCCATTTACGACCCCATGAGCACCCTTCTCCATGGGGCAGTATTGTCTGTCCCTCATCCTTCCTCGAAACTCCTCACCCCCTGCCTTATCCTTTCTATCTCCTTCCTCTTTACCCTCTCCCCTTATAACCACCTTTTCTCTCTTGGATAAAAAATGATTATCTTTCTGATCCTGAGAACTCAGCGCTCTCAGTGAAAGGTGCGGAAGCCTCTTGGTTAGGACGTGGTAGCAGCTGCACATGAGAACCACCGAGGGAACTTCAAAACCAAGAGCGTGCAGGCCCCGCCCCACACTCATTAATTCAGAATCTTCGGGGAAGCTGCCAAGCACCTGGGTTTGGGAAAAGCCCCCTGAGGATCCTCCATGTCATCAGGACCAAGAACCTGTGGCCTCGGGAGCACCCCATTCCTCTAAGGGAAACTCCCCTTCCTGATTAGATGGCCAATGTCTGAATTTCACTGACCGCATTTCTCCAGAAGTGAGCTAATGTATTCATCTCAAGTTTGGGCCTTCCTGAAATCCAGCTAATGTCTCCATGGAAATTTGTAAACCAGAGGAAAGCTGCAGTCAAGGCTTTTCTCAGGCTGCAAAGACAGGCGCCCCATCTCTGATGGTCCCGTGAATGGGGAAGGAAGCTTACTGTGGACCTTGCTGTCCCCTCACCCCAGGACAAGGCAGCTGCGAAAAGACAGCTGAGTCCAAGCAGAGAACACCCCACCGTGGATGTGGCCGGGGCTGCCTGTGCCCAGCAAGCCTGAGAGCAGCATGAGCCCACAACACCTTTTATAACAGCTGTCAGGCTTTTCACATCTGTTTTGGTAAGAATTCTGCAACAGGACACACCCAGGTCTTTGGAGCAGAGACTCCAGTGGATGCCTCACCCTGCAGAGGGACAGGGAACCCCACACATGAGGGCCTCCCCACCTGTGTCATTTCTTGGAGCCTCCAGCACCCCTGGGGGAATCAGCCTCTGTGGGACACGGCCACAGCACAGGGAGACTGGAGGCCCCAGCATGTCCCTAACATGTGGCCTGAGGCTCCATGACACCATGTGGAGTAAATGTTCCTTCTCAAGAGCCCAGGTGGCATTACTGCACTGGGACTCTTGCCTGAGCATGGAGCAAGGTGTGCAGCAAGCACGTGTGCACTTCCCCGGGGGGCAGGGTGAGTGACAGCCTTGCTGGAAATCACCTGCACTTACTTCCAGTAAACCTATATGAAATGGGGAAATAACTACCCTTCAGTGTCCCAAGAGATACTGATTGTTGGGATCAGATGTGCCCCCAGGATCACAGCTTTTGCCACAAAGACAACAAGAGAAGGGGAAACACTCCCCGTCCCACTGAGTCTGCAAATGCCCAGATGCCCAGGAAACCCCTTCCGCCTCCCCTCCAGTGCAGAGCCATGTCAGCTCCAGTACTAGAAACACCCAGAAAATCACAAGTATTTCACCATTAGGCAGAGGGCAGGAAGAGTGTGGATGACAAATACAGGAACACGTCCAAATGCTAGGCTTCACATAGGAAATAAAATCATTTTGATCGAAAGAATAAAGTGGGATCTAACCTAGAGAGCAAAGGCATGCCTATTTTTGGCAGGAAAATAAAAGATGCCCAATTAAAATCTGGATGTCGGTTAAATGACAAATAATGTTTTAGTATCAATATATCCCAAAGGTTGCATGGGATACACTTATGCTAAAAAAAAAATTATTTTGCTGTTTGAAATTCAAATTAAACTGAGCAGTCAGTGTTCCTATGTGCTACGTTTGGCAACCCTAGGCAGGCCCCAAAGTGTGCAAACAGGAGCAGAGCTCACCTGATGGCTTCTGCAATCCGGGTGCTTTCCTTTCGCCGGTCACTGGACAACCGGCCAATTAGGTAGGAGTAATCCAGGCCACTGCAGAACACACTGCCCACTGCGCTGAGGAGCAGCAGTTTGCTGTCATCAGTGGCCGCATTGCAGAGCGCTCGTCGGACCTCCTTCATGATCTGTGGGCAGAGACAGATTTGTGGGGGTGGTCACAGTCTGTTTACAAGCCAAAGGCTTTCAGCCCTCAAGCCTGCCAGAGGCCTCACCCTTGAGGGCGCAGGTGAGTAAATCTGCTCTGACTGCAGGGAGCCTGCCGTGAATACAAGCCACATCCACACTGAGCAAAGAAACACCAAACCAGAGCTTGCCTGCAGTGTCCCCAAAGCAGGCACAGAGCACTAAAGAAGGTGGCAGTGGGGTCACTGGCTGCTGAGTTGGGAGCCTGGCTCGAAGTTGCTTAATCCCTGGAAAATCTCTGCAAATCTTCTTCCAGCATTTGCTTGTTCAGCCCTTTTGCAGGATGTGGGAAAAAAATCCCTGTGCACGGCCCAGGTAAGGTATGTTAGCCTTCTCTAGAAAGCCTGGTTTAATTATATTCCTGCTCATCCTTAATTCAGCTATGACCCTCACACAGCTTATAGGTGGCAGGTGGGAAATGGGCTTCAGCATCAGACCCATAAAATTTTCAAGGCGTTAAGCAAAATGATTGTCAAACACAAATTCTGTATCCAGCTCAACTATCATTCAAAAGCAAGGATAGACATTAGGCATTTTCTGTAAAAGAATGCTTCCCACTCTTAGACCCTCACTGAAAGAACAGAAAAAGGATGCACTTCAAGAAGAAGAAACTATATTCAGAAAGAAAAACTGGCATGCAAGAAAAAGCCAGCAAAGAAACAGGTGAATGTGTGGATAAGTCAATATAAGAAGTGACTATAAAAATCACCATACCAATATTGAGTAACGGAGGGTGGAGGTTTGCACAAGGTAGAGCTGTAGTCTAGGCAATAATAATGTGTAAGATGAGAGAAGAAATGACTAGAGCATGCCAAGCTTAGAGGTCTGGGGGTGTTGGAGAAGGGATGCTCACATTTAGGGTTTGCTATGTATACATAAAGTAAGGATAACTTCTGAAAACTACATGCATTACAATGAATGGAAGGCAAGATAAAATAAAAAAGCTCAATCACTCAATCCAACAGAAGTTAGGGAAGGAGAAAAAAATGAGTGCAGAAAGTGCATGGTAAGAGAAAACAAGGCATGCACTTGCCTGAGTGGAGCTGAGAGTCCAACTGGGGAGACAATAAGTGAATAGGCTTTTAAAGGACCATTATCAGCTATTCAGTAGGCATGACCATAGGGTACAGTGGGGAAATATTATGAGGGTATGTTTAAATTTTACTTTTAAAAGAACCCTTCCGCAATTTATTAAACACTTAGAGGTGCCAGAGACTGCAACAGGCAATCACATATTTTATTGCAAACAAAAGTCCTGTAAGGTAAGGGCATGGTATCCTGATCTCACTGGTGAAGAAAGGAGGACATGGAGAAGCGAAATAAGTTGCCCAAGGTCACAAGTACGAGGCAGAACCATGATACAAATCTCACTCCCAAATCCCTTCTCTTTCTACCATTCCATACTTTAGGATGACTTAAATAAATGGGTGGATTTTAGTGAAAAAAAAGGGCTAGACATCAAACTGAGTAGAGAATCTCCTGGCCTGTGCTCTTTGAGAAGGATGGGAGAAACACTTTCCACTCTAACAGATGATAAGCCACAGATACTCGTTTTGAACATCAAAAAAGCTAACAGGCCACTACCTTGTGGGTCTTTTAATCCATCTGCCTCCAGAAATAGATACACTCTCACCTATATATGAACTCTATTTCTCTGAGAGGCAAATAAAAGAAAATCCTGCTGTAAAGGCATGTGCTGCAATCCTACATGTGACTCAGAGGGGCCTCTCTATGTGAGGGCACACTTACTTGTCAATTAGTAAAAACACAATTGAAAAAACAGCCATCTCCTTTGTGAGTTAAATGGAAAGTAAATGTGTGTTTTATTCATGCAACAAAAGTACAAAGTACATTTTTAAATTAAAAAACATTTCATCTAGTTTGTATACCTTCCCTTTGCCTTTCTCGTATTGATGATCCAATTTGGACTGATGGCTGAGGTCCCACCTTCTTGAGTGACTCCAAATTTTATCATGTAACTGGTTTGTTTAAGTTAAGACATTCTAAAATTATTACATACTCCTTTGCCTTCTTAAACAGAATACACTGCACACATATAACCTACCTCTCAATGGTCACTCGCTAGCCTACAATGGATCAGTCCCCCTTGGAGGCTCCTGGGAAATACATCTATAACAAATGGTCCCAGGATGCTATGCATTTTGAAGTCTTAAATATGTTCCTTTGAGATTTGTTGCCCTTGTTATGCACTTGCTGGCTGCCATGTGCTGTGACGTTAGTATCTGCCAGAGAAAGCACACTCCTCCTCCCCTGCTACTTGTACCTTCTGATCTGCTATGGGTTGGAACCAGATAACCAAACTCATTACAAGTGGGTATGAAGGGGAAGTAGAGCAGGGTCGCTCTCTCCACTTCATGTGGACTTGCCAAAATCAGTCACCCAGGGCCCCCTGAAGTGCACAAACCTTCACAAAAGCTTTCTGAAATACCTAATGGCAACTTCTCCCAACACCCTAGGTATTTTAAATCCCTGCCATGAGACTCTTGGCAAACTCCCTCACGGAGGGAGTAAGTGCGCATCCTTACTTTATCCTGCCTCTTACTTGACTTAAATCCCTATGGTAGGCAGCCTCCAAGATGGCCCTCAGAAATCTCCTCCACTGCTGTTCACGCCCTTGTGTAACCCAGACTGGACCTAGGGACTCACTTCAAACCACGAGGATATGGCAAAAGTAATGGATGGCCCTTTCAGGAGGAGATCAGGATACAAAGATATAGCTTGTCCTGGATGCCTCCTCTTGCTCTCTTCTTTCTTGGAGCTCTCAGTCTGGGGGAAGCAAGCAGCCATGTGGTGAACAGCCGTATGGATAGGCTACTCCATTCCCCATGTGGAGTAGCCACATGGCAAAGACTGATATCTGGCCAGTGAGCACCTGGGACCTACCAACAGCCACTTGCATGAACTTGGAAGTGGCTTGTCCTCCACTGAGTCTTCGGCTGAGACTGCAGCCCCAGCTAACACCTGACTGTAGGCTGTGAGAGAGCCTGAGCCAGAAGCATATAGCTGATAAGCCCTATACCAGGATTCCTGACCCACAGACACTGTGAGATAATAAATGTTTATTGTTTTAAGATGCTTAGTTTAGGGCAATTTGTTATGCAGTAATTAGACAACTAATATGATCCCTTAAGGGCTAAAAATAGTATCCTATTCATCTGCATAACCCTTCTAACACCTCGTCCAGTATCTTGCACATAACAGAATTTTAATAGACATTTATTGAATTGAATGAATGGCACACTGTTTACCTCTTCAAAAAGTTTATAGTCTAAGGGGGAATCAGACATGTAACAAATGACTACACAAATACATGCACACTAACAACCACTATAACTTCTGGAAGGAGGGAAAGTGTGAGACGGAGTTGTGACGTGGGCAGGGAGCTGAGGGGAGACTTTCTTGGGGAAGTGGTGGCTGAGCTGAGGTCTGAACGAAAAGCAAGAGAAGGGAGGCTCTTTCAGGCAGCAAGAGAGGCGGGTGTAAAGGTCCTGAGGTACGTGTGAGCATGAATGAAAGCCAGAGTGACTGAGAACAGGAGAGAAGAATGATGCGTAAAGAGGATGGAGCTGGAGAGGTGGGCAGGGTCAGAACACACCAGCCTCATAGCCATGTTAAGAGTTTTGATTCTTAACCACAGCAATGGGGCATCGCTGGAGTATCTGAGGGTGTGTGTGTGTGTGTGTGTGTGTAAGTGGTGATTTGCCCAGATTTGCATGCCCAGCACATCTCTGCCTGCCTTGTGGAGCATGGATTACAGCGCAGGAAAGGGAAAGTGGGCAGACTTGTTAGTGGGTGATCACAACAGCCCGGACGCAATGGCCCAGCAGTGTGGCCTATAATGACCATGATGAAAATGGAAGGAAATATCAAAGGGCTCATCAGGCATTAAGCTAATAGGCCTTGAGGATATGCGGGTGTGACGAGGAAGGCGGTGAGGTGTGGCAGTGTATCTGCTGTGTTGTGCAGCCATGGGTGGTGGGGGTGCCATCCGCTGAGGATGGGGGCCCTGAAGAAAATGAGGAGTTGAGTGAGGGCTTGGGGTCCTCTCCTAATGGGAAAGCAGACGAGATTTTAACCACCAAGACTTGGGGAAATCTATTTTGCTGGTCTCTCCTAAAGGGGCATTTTCATTATTTTCCTGGTTCTTCCCTATATTCCAGATGGGAGAAATTTTACAACGCACCTGCTTGCCTCAGAACCTAGTTAAGGCACCAGTAATGTATGAATTTCAGCCCATGAGGCCACCCCAATCAATGTCACACATACAACTAGAAAAAGAAATTAAGATGTGCAGGTGGCCCCCTCCCAGTTCCACCATGAATGAGCCAGGTTGGTTCTGCTGGGGTCCATTAAATCTCCTCTGTTTCATCTTAACAATGATAGGAGCCTTCATGGAGCACCTTCTACATGCCAGGTACTCTGCGAGCCTCTTGGCAGACCTTATCTCTAATCCCATAAGCGAAATATTGTATAAATCCTGCAAAAGAGGGAGCTCAGAGAGGCAAATGCACTTCCCAAGGTGACAGAAATGGCAAATAGGTGGAGGCAAGATTAGAGCCCAGGTCTGCTAGGCTCCAAAATCTGTATTTGTCCACTACCACCACGTCTTCATTTCCTCAGGATCCTCTGGGGCTACATTACCCAGGTGGCTGGCTTATCCATATAGTCAATCCACCTGGGGGGTTGAGACAGCCAAAAACATCATATCAAATTTTTTCCCATTTTATTCCTGTTCTGTTAGACCCCAATTAGGAATGGAACCCCTAACTAACCAAGCCCACATCTCGGGAGGTGAGACTTAAATCAGTAGGATGCAACGTGATGAGTACGCAATAGTTAACTAACATACAAAGTGGCTTCAAAGAGACAGAATGGGCTGGAGGATTTCACATTTGTTCAATTTATTGGAGGATAATGCTGTGCCTTTTTAAAGTGTGCTTTTAAAAAGTAGTGAAGTAGAAAAAATCCAAGAAGAACTGGTCTCATGCAAATGTTTCATGATGAGCTTAAAATAACAAGGTTTCCACGTACAGAAACGTGTGAAAAGCAGCTTTCAGAGTAAGCCCCAGGCACTGGCCTTCTCAGAATCTGACCCAGAGGTCTACACAGCAGAGAACCCCGAGGGGGTTCCTGAAGGTGAAAGAGGAGACCCCAGAACACCACACTGAGGGGGGGGCCAACACGCAGACCTCACACACTGCAAAGGCCTTCCCACATCTCTTCCCTTACCGCTCGGCAGCCACTCCTGAGTGTCACACCCACAGTCCCATAAAGGAACCACAGTCTATATAAACCGTACAGATAAGACATGTGATTGTAAGTTCAAGGACACAGCACGTCCCACCACACTCCACTTCCTGGGCTTCCCTGGGTGCTCTGTGTACACTGGGCTCCGCCGGGCCCTCCCACCCATCCCAGTCTGGGTGGGTGGCTACTCCTTGACTGTGTCCCCTGAAGACACAGCCCTGTGGTTAACCCTCCATGTCTTCACTGGTACACGTGGAAGTCACAGTGCAGGACATTGCAGGGACAGGATCAAGGGGCTTTCACGTTAACTGTTTCCAACGAGCCAGGCACTGGACACGGTGCAGGAGACAATGTGGCAGGCAAAGGGGCAAGGCTCCTGCCCTCCTGAAGCTCACATTGCTTGAGCTGTGTGAGCCTAGGCCTGTGAAGTTCTCTAAATCTATGTTGTTTCTTCTATAAGAAGTGGATCCTAATAATCCTACATCAGAGGGGCACTGGTGGGTGAAACAGCGTAAGAGCAAATACACGCATGAAGAGCATGCCTAGCAGGCGCTGCTATTGTCTTCGTCATTTTCCCCTCTGTTGCCCTGTCCTGGTCAGTCTAGTTGGAGAGGGCTGCTTGGCTGAGTGTTTCCCACATGTGCACATCAAGAATCTCTTTAAAAGAAAAATAATCCCATTGCTCCCTCTAAGAATCCCATAGTTTGAATGGTGTTGTCTACCTGACTGCATTAAGTATTCATTGTTTCCCATTCTGCTCACTTAAGATGTATGATTATTGCTTATAAAGTAATGTAGAAAAAAACAGATAAATCAGACATCCTCAAAATTTTTTAAATTGTATGTCAGAGGACACCATCAAGAAAGTAACAAGACAACTTATAGAATGAGAGATGTAGTTTCAAATCAAGTATCTGATGATGGTCTAGAATCCAGAATATAAAAGGAACTCTTAAAACTCAACAATTAAAAAAAACAATTCTAATAATAGGTAAAGGACTAAATGGATGTTTCTCCAAAGAAAACAGACAAATGACCAATAAACACATGAAAAGATGCCCAACATTAGTCATCAGGAAAATGCAAATCAAAACCACAATGATATTACCTTGTACCCACTCAAGTGGCTACAATAAAAAAAAGACAGATTGTAATAAGTGTTTGCAAGGATGCAGGGAAAATAGAACATTCATATACTGCTGGTGGGAATGTAAAATTGTAGTCACGGTGGAACACAGTCCTGCAGGTCCTCAAAAAGTTAAATATAGAGTCACCATATGACTCAGCAATTACACAATTAGGAATATATCCAAGAAACCTGAAAACATATGTTCACACAAAAACTTGTGCCCAGATGTTCACAGCAATATCATTCACAATGCAGTGGTCAAAAGTGGAACCAACCCAGTTGTGCATCAACTGAAGAACTGATAGACTAAATGTGGCACATTCAGGCAATGATAGGAGTGGAGCACTGACAAACTACAACATGGATAAACCTTGAGAACATTATGCTCAGTGAGAAAAGCTAGTCACAGAAGACTACATATTGTATGATTCCATTTATATAAAATTTCCAGAATAGGAAAATCTATAGGGACAGAAAGTAAATTAGTGGGGACTTGGGGAGGCAGAATGGGAGTGAGTGCTAAGGGCACAGGGTTTCCTTTGGGGTGATGGGAATGTTCTGGAATTAGATAGTGATGGTAGTTGCACAACCTTGGGAATATACTAAAAATCACTGAATCGTACATTTTAAACGTATGTGAATGATATCTCGATTTTTGAAAGGATGTGAGCTGAGTGAATATAATTCCATCGAAAGCAAAGAGTCTTGACATGTGGATTACAATGCAGTTTCCTGACCAATTCCGTGACCTTGATCAATTTGCTGAATCCCTCCATTTGCCCAGGTCTTCATCTGTAAAATGGGATAACATTGGTACCTGGTCATAAGATCAGGTGGGGGATGTATGTAAAGTGACCAGCAAACTGTGTCCCGCAGCCAAGTCTGTGTGCATGATGGCTCTTCTCATGAGCTCCCTGACGGAACAAGGAGAAAGCCAGAGCTCCAGTCTGCAGGACAGACCTTCCCCGGCCTGGCCTTCCCCTCTGGTCCTATCCCTCTCACCTCAGGGGTCAGCGCGTTGTTATCCGAGGTCTGACTGGACAGCAGGATATGCGTGAACCCCTCTTCCTTCCGAACGACAATGTCCCGGAACCTACAGTTGCTTTCGTTCTGGCGGACGCTGTACCTGAGCCTCTTGTCAAAGACATAGTCCTTCTCTGCTTCCAGCTTCCTCTTCACAGGGTTGTGCAGGTTTAATCCCCCGTTGGTCAAAGCAGAGCCTTCTAAAATCAGATAAACCAAGTCAGAAAATGACACGGGAATAATCGTGTAAGAGCGTAATCAGAAAATGTTCCGATTCTTATTGAAAGGGTTAGACGCGGCTGGGACCCCCACGTACCCTCTGTTCTGAGGTGGTGAAGGGCCCTGGCCTTAACTGCTACAACTCCAAATCTGGAAGAGGACAGAGAGGGCTCTCTGTGAAGGGTCCCACGTGATCCTTCATTCCCCTCACCCACACATCCACCTGTGAGCACTCAGCTTCTGCCCAGATAGCTTCAGCAACAGGGAACCCACTGCTTTGAAAACTGATGGCCACAAAACAAACCAAAAAACTACAGCTTTATTCATAATCACCAAAAATTAAAGCAACCAATGTGTCCTTTATGAGATGAATGGTTAAACAAACTGTGATACACCCACACAGTGGAATATTATGCAGCAATAAAAAGAAATTAGTTATCAAGTCACAAAAAATACATAAATGGATCTTAAGTGCATATCCTAAGTGCAAGTAGCCAGTCTGAAAAGGCTACACATTGCATGATTCCAACTCCACGACATTCTAGCAAAGGTAAAAGTACAGAAACAGTAAAAAGACCATTGGTTGCCAGGGGTTCAGGCAAAAAAAGAGAAGAGTGGAATAGGTGAAGCATAGGGGGTTTTTAGGGTCATGAACTGTTCTGTATGTTACTAAATGATGAGTATGAGACATTGAGCATTTGCTGAAACCCAAAGAACTTCACAGTATAGTGAACCTTGAAGTATGCAGACTCAAAAAAAATTTAAGAGACTGGGGGAAATCCAAGGATGGAATGCAGAGTGTGATAAAAGAATGTAACTGCATTACAATGCATGAAACAATCTCACTGAAGGGGTAGGGGAAGGTGCTGACCTAAGTAACTTTAGGAACAAGCAGGGCCTACACAACTACAGCAAGATAACCTGCACAGAAGCACAGTATTCCAATTGATCAAGTTGACTCCAACAGGTTGAGTTAAGAATTCTGGTGCCACAATATACATATACTGGAATTGAACAATCTAAGTAAGTGGACAGCAGGGGATAGGAGCAAGATTTCTCACTGTTTACGGACAAGGAAGGGAAGGGAGCTAGGATGATCCACAGAGTAGCAGATTAGAGTTGGAGACATCAATATGAACTCACGTTTGGCTTAATACAGATACAGGCAGTTACATACAGAAATACTTATAAGTAAGTGTGTATACACAGGCTGGCTAGTATATACATGTGTATTTCCTTGCTCTGTCAGCTGAGAGGGCCCAGAATCAATGACATCCCAATAGCAGCAAGCACACCCAGGGCCCAGATCTTGGTTTCTCATACCATTTTCAATAAAAGGCACCAGGACAACCCGGGGAATTGGACGATTCTATGACTGTAGCAGGAAACATATAAAATGAGCTTTTAGTGGCTGAAAGGAAGTACTAAGAAAAATAAGTAAATAACCTTCACAGGGATCAGGGTATGTCAAAAGGACACAGGAACCAGCTGGAAGAGCTCCCAATGGCCAAAGATGGGACAATTTGAACAACAAAATGTAGTATTGCATTGTAACTGAAAGTATAAAAAAAAAAATCCATGCGTCCACACTGATACAAACAAATGACTGGATGAATGCATAAATGGAAGAGAAGAGACACATCTCCCATGCAGAAGAATCCCAAATAGTGTATGCAGTTTCTCTTCCCTCAAGGAGCTAAAGCATAACCTCCCCCCCCAAGGTAAGGGGTGCACATACTGACTTCCTTCCAAACTGCACATGGGGAGGGGGGTGGGGGAGTAACCTGACAGTGGAGAAAGCTGATTGGGGCAGATGGAGAAGGCAAAGCCCCCTCAGCCAAGTAATCCAAGCCTACACCAACAGTGAGAAGTCAGTGATGGTCTGCGCCCCTGATGGGTTGTGACAACAAGGGCGATGTACCCTGGGATCTTCCCCCACAAAACCTACAACCCCAATCTAATCATGAATCAAACAGATCCAAAGCGAGGCACATCGTACAAAATGCCTAATCAGTACACTTCAAAACTGCGAAGGTCCCCAAACGCCAGGAAAGTCTGAGAAACTGTCAGAGCCCAGAGGAGCCTAAGGAGACATGATCATTAAATGCAACATGGGATCCTGGGTGGATTCTGGAACAGACATCAAGTAAAAACTAAGGAAACCTGAATAAAGTATGGACTTTAGTTAATCATAATGTTCCGATATTGGTTCACAACTCTAACAAAGGTACTGCACTAACGTGACGTCCGTAACAGGAGAATCAGAATATGGGATATATAGGAACTCTCTGTAATATCTTCCCAATTTTTTTATAAATCTAAAACTGTTGAAAAAGTAAAGGTTAGTTTAAGCAATACATTTTAAAGTTATGTTAATTTTTAAAAAACCCACTGATACATAAAATGCTTCCCAGGCAGTTCTGACATCTTTGAGAACCCAGCCCAGTGTTCTTACACTTGAACATATATTAGGATCGCCTGGAGAACTGTTAGAAATCAGCCTGCTGGGCCCTCCCCATGCATCTGCACTGGCTCCAGCAACCAGGCCTTGAGAACCAGGGTCCAGACAGTGCAGGGATTCGCCCGTCACCAGGCGGCCCCCTGGTGCCAAGGTCTGAGCTCCAACACCGATGAAGGCCTGAAGATCTTGTTGGGTGTCACTGCTTCTGTTGGGGGTTGAAGGGTGGCTGTCTGTGCAGGATGGAGCCGCATCTCAAAGAACGAGATCACTAAGCCACAGGCAGTGATGAGGGAGGAAGGTACAAGGAAACACGGAGAGGGACTTACTCTGTGCCAAACACTGTTGGAACACTTGCCCTGCCTTTTTGGCAGGGATGGCAAAGAAGTCACTATGGAGACCAAAATGCTGGGACCCACCAAAAGCCAGGCCCCTGGGGCCAAACTTGCCCCCCACCATTAAGAAAATTACTGTGTGGGCAGAGTGGACATGCCCATTTGCTGATCCTCAGAGAGCAGGTTCTGAGGATCAAATGAGATAATATAGTTAAAGGACACAGATATAGTAAGCAATGACTAAAAGGTGGCTCTCACTTGCTTTATAATCATTATGGTCTGGCTCACCACAAAAGCATTCCCGCACTATCTTCTGTGTGAATCCTGTCTACCCTGCAAAATACTGTAAGCCTGGAGAGCAGGGCCACCGGCATACAAAATGTAGCCCCATGGGATACCTGTGAGCGGAGAAATCCACGGGAATTGTTCCTTGGCCTCTGGAGCCCTGGGTCTGCTACTTGATGGACTCAAGCCCTTACTTAGCGCTGGGGGTCTTGAAATCTCAAGAGCAGAGGCAAAGGCAGGGACCAGGAAAGGCTGTGCTGGACTCCTCGCCCTGCATGGTGGGCCCCCACCCAGGTAAGCACCCAGCTTCAAAGCGGCACAGAAGCAGTGGGGCCTCTGTCATCCTGCAACTTCCCTGAAGCCTCCTTATGCTGTACTTTTCCATTACTCAAAGCAACCAGGCTTTGTCAAACACCACGATGCAGGGAAAATGATTCAATGAACTCCAGAAAGTAAATGCGATCATTTAATTAAAAGGCTTGTTTAAAATAAAGGGAGCTGTTTCTTCAGGGTTAACCTCAAAACCTTCAGCTCCTCAAAAGGCTTCCTAATTGGACCTGACCAAGGTTTCTGCCGCCACCCAGGCAGATCCATGCCATGGTCCTGCGGGCAGAAGGCAGGGCACTCAGGGAGCGACTCTCCGCAGACACCGGTTCTCACCTGGTGGATGTCATGAGCTCAGGACTTGTGTACAAGTCAGCGCTCTCCGGGGCTGCAGAAAGCTGGACTAAAATCCTCCTGCCCCCAACAAGTCAAGGTGCTCGTTTACAATAATCTTAAGGAGGAGAACATGAGGGTCACCTTTGAGGGCATCTCCAAATGTTGTCTCCACATTTCTCAAAAATCCTATGAAATGCCGTTCTTACTCCATTTTGCAGGTAACGACAATTAACTTGCTAGAAGCCACAGAAGTTTTAAATAGTAGAGCAACAGGATTAGAGCCAGCTGTGTCTCATTTTATCATTCACTCAAAATCTTATTGATCACCCTCTATGCACCAGCTATTACACTAGGTGATGGAGATCTAACAAAAATCAGAGAAATAAGGTCCCTGCCCTTGCAGAGCTTGCTTTGGGAAAGGAAGATGGAAAGTAAATGAGTAAACTGATACCGGAAATAATTACAGATGGGGAAAGCATCATGACGTGATCAAGAATAATGGTGGAGGGGTCCCCGTGAATTCAAAGGCTGTGAGAGCACAGGGTGAGGCAGGCCCCAAAGGCACCATCTGACCCGATGAACCATAAACTATTTTAGGGAAACAGACTTGCTTATTCTCCAGCAGGACACGGGGCTGGTGTCCTGGATGGTGACTTGAGAGATGTACCATCTCTGGGCCAAGGAAGGAAAGAGGCCCTCCCTGAAGGCCCGAATTCACATCACCTGTGGCTGCATCACATTGTTTCTGAACCTCAATGGCTAAAACGGCCCCCCAGGGGATAAAATTCACCCCACCCAGCCCCTGAGACTGTACCCTCACACCAAGCTGTCCTCAAGGCCTCTCCCCTTTTGCAGCATCATGCCTCCTGCGAGACGGTGGCAGGCTGGCAGGGAAGACACCATGGGAAATAGAACACGCCGGAGGCATGGAAGTTTAGGGTTTTGCAGCCAGACAGCATGGAAATTCCATCCCTGTGTTTATTAATTGGGAAAAGCTAGGAAGCCACATGAGCTCTTGAGCATTAGTCTCCTTGATTATAAGATGGGGTTAATAGTACCTGCTTCTCAGGGTCGTTTTGAGCTAGTTTAATTAAAGAACCAACATGGGATTAGCAAGTGCCTGGCTCATGCTAGGGACTTCACAAATGTCAGCTGAAGGACACCAGGTATTTCCAAACAACAGGAATGAACTGGTGAGTCCTCACAGCCATGCTGGTCCTCCTCCCAACCGACACCCTCTCTCTAGGCCCAAGGCATGGACCCAGGTGGCAAATGGGCCTTCCAGACACCGAGGGGACTGACTGCCCTGCTGAGCCTGGAAGTCAGGGAGAACCCCATGCCAAGCCCGCAAAGTGCAGGCCCCCACCAACCCCTCTCCTGGGCTGCAAGCCTACGGAGCTCACTCACCTATTCTGCACTCCCACTTCCTGCGTGTGAAATGAGAGAAACCATTCCTGCCACACAGGATTGTTATGAAGTAAAGGAAATGATGCGTGTTGCATTTCTGGGACACAGGAAACCCCTCATCATGATAGTTTCCTTCCTTCTGTTCCCTTCAAGGCTTCTCACATTCCTTCCTTCGGAGTACATAGGAGTATTTGCCATTAAAAAGGCTCCCTAAAATCACACTGGGACACAGCCTCTCTGCTCCAAACATGCAGAAGTGGCAGACAAATACTGGGCTCACAGACAAGACAACCATCTCTGTGTATGGAGGCAGAACATCCACAAAAAGTAGTAAGTTGGAGCTGGGAGTGGCCGGCAGAAAGTAGACTACAGGAAGCAGAAACCAAGTATCCCCCCCCTTCAAGGTGGGAGAGAGGACCCAGGCCCACAGCCTGACACCAGGGGATGGCATGAGGCCCCTCCACAAAAGCAGAGTCACAATAGCAAGGTCATGCGCTGCCCACAGCTAAGGCTTTCTTGGACGCTCTGGGCCAGGTGGGGGCAAACACAAATTATTAGGGTTGGAAATGGTGGGAGAGAAAGCAAAGAAAAACAGAACAAAAACTTCCTCTTGAAATGAGCCTGTATACCAAAATTCCAAAACAGGAGGGTATCTAATGCTTAGAGATAGAGCCAACAGAATCAACACTTGTGACATAAATTACTCCAAATGAAATACAAGGAATATCATGAAACAATCTGACAAGTACTTTAAAATAGGAATGTTTAGAATGATCAAAGTGATAGATGCAAGAAAAACATTCATTTAAAATAAACAAGAAATTCTCAAAAGCAGGCAGAAAGGAAACAAGGATGGGAGTAAGGTAAAGAATTAATTAAAGAGCAAATGAAAAATAGGGAAAAAATATTTGTGTATCACAGATAAAGACCAAGGTCCCCAAATTGTACAAAAAATATTTAAACACTGAGGACAAAAAGACCAAAATCCTTCAAGAAAAAACTGGACAGAAAGTATAGACAGACATCCACAAATTTACATAAAAATAGCCCTTAAAAATAAGAGATGATTTCAACTTCTTTCAATAATTCAAATTAATACTCAGAATAAAAGAAAAACTATACTGAGATACCATTTCTCATCCATCAGTTGGCAAAAATTCAATATCTTGACACTACAGATGTGGGAGAGGATGTGGTTAGTCAGGCATTCTCTTAATTGTGGATGGAATGAAAAATGGTATGACTACTATGGAAGGGAATTTGGCAATATGTAACAAAACTGTTTATGCACTTACTCTCAACCCAGTCATCCCACTTGGAAAAATGTAATGTGAAAACATACCTCTAACACTACAAAAATACATATGCATACAGATTATTCCTTACACCATTATTTACAATTGCAAAATATCAGAAACTACCCAAATATTCAAGCATAGACTGGGGAGATAATTATGGTGCATCCACATGATGGAATACTATGCAGCTATAAACAGAATAATAACTATCTCTATTCCCTAATATGGAGTGATTTCTAAAATACATCTTCAAATGAAGAGAGGCAAGTGCAAAAGTATTTTACTTTTATTGTAAGAGAGAAAGGAAATAGATAGATCTGCTTATTTTTGGAAAAAGAAACACAGGAAGAATAAACCAGAACACAATAAAATTGGTTACTCACAAATGGTTGGCAGGGAAAACAGAAAATATGGGGAAGTTGTGACACCTCTCTGAGTGAGTCTTTTTGCTTAAAGTTTGGGGGGTATATTAAAACACATAAAGAAAATAAAATCCACAAAGATGAGGAAAAATAAACTGAATGCAAATATAAAGAAATAAATCTAATCTTATTTTAAGTAAATAATATAAACACACCAAAGGGAGAAGATAACATATATGAATAACTTTTGTATGCAATATTATGACTTACACACCCTCAAACAAATCTTAGGGTTTGCTTTTCATAGTGATAAAAATGGAGCAATTCTAAAATTATCTTAGGAGCAATGTTGGGTTGAGCAAACAAGTAAAGGTCATGGAGAGACAGGGTTTTCTCTGTGGAAGAAGGGACAGGCAAATATGGAATGAGAGAAAATAAGGAAGAATTCAGTGGGACTAGAATGGGAGTGGAGGTACCCATATAAACTCATGATTTTAAAAAGCACATATATTTCCTAGCTCTGTACCTGAAAGGGCTTAGAAGAAATGAAATTCTATAGCAGTGAGCGCACTTAGGTCCCAGATGTTGGCTTCTAAATACCAACCCCCACTAAAATAAACCAGGGCTTCTCGGAGAAATGGCTGCTTCCAGGGCTCATATAGGCAAGTTAAAAGTTGGGCTAGAAAACCCTATTGTACCTGAAAGTAAGAAAGTAATAAAAAAGTAACTGGGCAGATCAAAAGAACAGATGAGGCGGCTTGAAAGGGCTCCCAACTGGGACAATTTGAACATAAAAATAAATAAGGGGTTATAATCAATTATAAAACCATTGCACAAAATAATAATCTTCAATTCTGTACTGATAATAGAGATAATGACAAGCAGATAAATAAGGAGAAGAAACAGCATATCAAGTATTTCAGTGGAGATGAATAATTTGAATCTAATCTTGAGGAAATATAAGATAAACTCAACCTGAGGAACACTCTATAAAATAACTGGCTTGTATTCTTCCAAAACGTCAGTGTCATTAAATACAATGGAAGATCAAGGAATGCTTCCAGATTAAAGGAGAATAACGAGACATGACAACTAAAACATCATGGGATTCTGGACAGGATTCTATATTGGAGCAAAAAATTATCTAAAGGACATTTTGGGGATGATAGGGAAAATTGGAATGTGGACTGAATATTAAAGTATTGTGTTGATGCTAAATTTCTTGAATTTCATCACTGAGCCATGCTGAGTTAGAAAACTCACTGTACTGAATATTAATTGTAAAGAGAAACGATTTATGCAATCTATATTCAAATCGTTCAGAAAAATAACTTGTATATAATTTATATAATAATTCATATATAATGTCTGAATGTGTATGTATATGAGTCTACATATTTACATATATACATATACATGTACTTATGTGTGTGTGTGTGTGTGTGTGTATATATATATATATATATATATACACACACACACATAAACACAGAGAGAGAGAGAGAAAGCCAACATGGTAAAATGTTAAAAAACTGATGACTCTGAATAGAGGTTCCTTATGTTTTTTTAAGATTGAAATTATTTTAAAACAAAAAGTTACAATTTTTATAAAATACACCCTGCAAATAAGAATCAAATTAAAATTCCACACAAGGGATAACTCTAAGAAAGGAATATTTGGAGAGAGAATGGCTGACTATTTTTCTAGAACTAAAAAAAAAAGACAAGTTCCTAGTTTGAAAGAGCACTCTTGAGTATGAAGCAAGGTAAAGAGACAAATGATAATCAAACTGCAGAATGCGTAGAGATCTTAAAATATAGCATGAAAAAAATGGTCACCTTTTTAAAAAGGAATGACAGACTGATAGCAACAGTTATAACAGGGGCCTGAAAAAAATGAACTACTATATCAACCAAGAACTTTTATACCCATCTAAAACAGCATTTAAAGGACCAAGTAAATGGGCATTTTCAGATATTCCAATACTAAGAGCATTTATCCACCAGTCTGAAAGAATTATAAAGAGAAACCTCAGAAAATCAAACAGTTAATTCAGAAGACATAGGATAAAAGAAAAATAGCTGATTTGAAATTTTTTAAGTAAATGTAATTACTGGCAATAAAAATAATAAACATAATCTTCAGGGTTTAACAACACTGGACTTACAAAACTAAAACAAGATGTCTAATAAGTAAAGCCAGGAATGATCCACCTGGCTATATTCAACAGGAAGATATTATATTTGTTAGAAAAAATTTAAAGTTTAGTATATATGCTAAAATTTAAGAATATAATCTATAGTTAGCTTCCAAGTCAGCCCAAAGGGAGGGAACATATAAAACTTATCAATTAATAAAAAAGTGTGAAAAGGTCAGGAGATGGGGATGGGAGAGGGAGGAGAGGAACAGAGGAACTGAATGCTAAGAAGAAAACAGCAGAAAAAAATCCAAATATATTAACAATCACATTAATATATGACCAAATTAAACTCATATATTAAGAGATAGAGATGATCAGATTGGACAGAAGACTACAGGAATCCAGATATAAGGTTCCCTAAGGAGAGACTCTTAAAAGGAGGAAAAGGCATCTCAGCTAGAGGGGGAAGAAAACCTGTTCCATCAATGGGAAAATGGAGAAATGGCTCCAAAAGTATCAAGAAATGGTGCACCGCTGTCAATGCACAGCAAGAAAAAGTGTGTCAGGAAATGCACTACAGTTTGTAAGATACATAGAAATAGAAACCATTATCTGAAAGACAGGGGGAGCTGCCCTGGGACTGGGGGAGGGCAGAAGGTTAAGGGCTGGACGAGGCCACAAAGGACTGGACAGATGAGGGACAGACTACAGGATGCTGTCAACACGCAGCCTCAGTTTTCAGGAAACATGGCCACTCCAGGCAGAGCACTCCAGGCACAGAAGAGCAACAGGCTTCCTCTGGACAAAGAGGAAAGAAAGAAAAAGAGTGGACAGTCCCCAGAGGATGCTATTCCCAGCTGAGGGATGAGTTATTCATGCTGGTTCCACACCTACACAGTCTTTCTTAGGAACTAGGGCAGCTCTCTGATTACTGTGGGCATTTCCATCTGCCCCAGAAGAATCCAGAGCCTAAAGTTCTAGGATCGGTACAAGACCATCCTCAAGTCCTTTCTCTTGATTGACCACCATAATACAATAATCATATTTTGTTGAGTGCTTCCGATGTGATTTACATAGCTCACCTCACACAATCCTAACAATAACCCTGTAAGACACTATTTTACCCCCATTTTACAGGGGAAAACAAAACAAAACCCAAGGTCATGCCACTAGGAAGTGCCAGCATAGGGTTCAAACTCTAGCATCTTGACTTCAAACTTGATATTTGACCCAAGCATCAAGACTGAAACCTAACACCAGTCTTGGGTCTCCTGTTGGTGTTGGCTCAATGGTGTTGGTTCCATTTTTCTTCCTAAGAGCCCAATCTTTGTCGAGCAAAGCAGCAAAGAAAATTCAGGCACTACCCCTGGTACCAGAGTGACATGATGCTATTACCAAGCTGAGCTCAGTTTGCTGTGAGATCATCATATATACACCTGCCTGGTGCCCCCACCAGACTATGAAATGAGTTCTTTGGGGACAAGCCTGAGAGTTATTACCTTTTGTCTGAAGGACTGACCACAGTGCCTGGAAGACAGCAACTCCTTAACAAAGTGTTCATCAAGTGAATGAATGAGCAACAAACCAATGGAGGAAACTAAAGAGAACAGCCTCTCCACACCAGTGCCAACCTTGTGATTAACACTTCTGACGCTGGGATGCATTCCGTATTCTTTTCTCAGTGAGTTTGTCACACTTCCAAATCCTTGTATTGGTCACGTGCATGAAAATACGTGTTTTCCAAAATGAGGCTGATCTTACACCTAGATGACTCATATTTACATCACACCTGGCCCTTAGGTCTCACAGCAGCCAAGCAAGATCTCACCTCTCGACGACACCCAGGAGAGAACACAGCGTGAGTGCTATCAATCTTCTTTCCCTTGTGAAGAAAATAGTAACACCTTGTGTGGTTTGAGGCACCAAATCATGGAAGGAAGACACCTGGAGACCAGAGTCATTCTCTCTGCTGGAGCACCCTTCCTCCCCTGCTTACCTGGGAAACATCTCCCCGGCCTCGTCAATGCAGCTCTACTGTTACCTGCTTAGGAAGTCTTCCTGAGCAGCTCAGCCTTCTGCCTGTGGCTCTCTGCACAGCCATTTTTTTTAACAGCCTTAAACACACCTTCCTCCACCCATTCAGCATGTAATTAGTGAGTGTCTCCGATACACCTGGCACCTGGGACATACCTAAGGACAGACATGGATCCTGCACTTGAAAGCTCTCATCTTGGCCCAGTGCTGCCCAACAGAACACACTGCAGTGCTGGAAATGCTCAATATCTGCACCACCCAATACAGCAGCCAAGAGCCGCACAGGACCATGGAAATCCTAAAATTTTTGCTCAGTTTTAATTAATCAATATCTGACTTTAGCCACACATGACTGGTAGCTACCATATTAGACTGTGAGGGTAATCGCACGGCAGGACATTTTCTTGCATGCCTGACATACCATCTCTGGTACCCTCAGATATACTTGTAAAGGCAAGGGCCGCCGTGTTCGTCATTCCTGTATCTTCAGAACCAGAGCAGCCCAGCACACAGGAGTGGCGCCATCACTGCTGAATAAGTGAATGAGTGGATAAACGAGTATGTGCTAGACACAGTGAGGACCTAGAGACGTTTCTATCTCCTAACCAAAGAGAGAGAGTGAGAGGTGGAAGTGCGATACGGATCGGCTGCCAGCCCCACAAAACGATGCAAGTGCCAGGCACTGTCCTTCCTGTCCGTCTCCCCAGCACTCCTGGCGAGCCGACAGGTTTCACAGGGCAAAGGGGGGAATGGCGCCACCCGAAGGGCAGCCCGCACTGGAGCACCTTCCGCTGCAAACTGTGGCAGAGGGGCTGGGTACAGGGAAGGCTTAAAATAACCAGAAGAGAAGACGCACATGTTCCACGGCTGAGCAGACCCATCTCTTTGTTGACTACAGGGTAAGGGTTTTCCAGCTGCAGTTCTCAGAAGAGAAAGTGATAGTTCTTATGTATGAGAACCGTTTCTTGGTCTGTGGTTGACTCACCAAAGATCCCTAAAGCGTTGGGGGCCATTCTGAGAGTGCACCAGGGTGAAGCCAGGGGTGCAGAGTTTACAGTCAGACCCTTGTCTGTCTCTGCACTAGAACGAATGCTGCACTGTTTTCAGACTCTGTGGCTGGAGAGAGCAGCTTCCTTCAGAAGGAGCTGGTGGTCGGATCTTTGGAGGTGGGGACAAAGGGGCTGAAACTGACCCGCAGTCACTACACCCGCTGGTGTCATGAGAGTTCAAAGTGCCCGACCTGAACCCAATACTGGAGCTGTCACTTCACAGCTGATCACTGACCCAGCCCTTAACTGTCACCAGGTACAGAGTCCCTGATCTCGGGGCTGCTGAATTCAACAACAGTGTTCAGATCTACAGGTCGATTTTTTTTTAATCTTACTTAGCCATGTTAGCCATCACCTGGCATGTTCCAATTATGCCCTCCTCATAAAAATCCACACATTATAGATCTCAAGGAAGTTTAGGTTCCAAGATCACTTAGAGTTGCTGAGAGGGATGATCACACATCTTACAATGTTTACTGTCAGATGTTTAAACATTTCAAACAGCAGAGCACAGCATGAATCCAAAACACGAAATAACCTGATCAAAAGCAACTTTTTCCACCAATCAGATCATGTCTCCTGTCTTAAAACCCTCCAAGACTATGCTGACCCTCAAAGCACGATTAGCCCACGATCCTAGAAGTGGAGATATTCCCAAGGGTCTTCAAAGTATAAAGTGACACCATTTAAAATTCATTTTCTCATCATTTCTTACCACAGCTCTACTCACAGACTCTACCTTCTGGCTTTATCCATTTCCAACCTGAATGCCCACCCCTGCCACTTAAACACCCTAATTTCCAGGACTATTTGAGGGTCTCTGAAACTCTGCACTTCGCTGCTTCTGGGCCATTGCTTCAGCTGTCCCCATGGCCCGAATGCTGCTTCTGTCCACCTTCACGCATCAAATCCTCAGGGCCACCTGAAATGCTTCTCTTCCAGGCAGCTTCTTCCTCCCCAGGTGCCCAGGAACAGCCCACCCCTGGGGTCCCCAGCTTCCTTCCAGAGATCTCAGCGTACTCGGCTCTGCAGCTGGTCATTCAGGACCATCTGATCCCTTAATTAGCTTCGAGTTCTTAGGAAGACGAGGCTAGTCATCTCTGTATCACCAGTTCCCAGCACACAGTGGGTACAAAGTAAACACCTCCTTAACTGAATTGTAGGGAAAAAAAAGGCTAAGATAAAAAGCATTTTCAAATATGATGTCGCTCTCCTTTGAGCTCCCAGATAACCCCATCCCTCCAAAGCAAAATAGCAGCCATTAAGATACAGGTCTGGAGCCAGACCAACTGGATCTGAACCCTGAAACAGTCACTTACCAACTGGTAAACCACAGGCAACCTATGCCACCTCCATATATCTCAGGTTCCCTATCTGTAAAATGGGGAGAGAAACAGACCCTTCTTCCTGGATCAGCTGAGCTAACTGGGTGCTTTGGCCAGGGCATGGCTCAGCATGGGCTCAATAAATTCAGGTTGGCTATTTTGGCATGGTATGGAAATTGTTGATTTCTTTGTCTTTTCCCTACTTATCTCTCCCCTAAACCGTGACAGTCTTATCTTATTCATCATTATATTCCCAGAAAGAGGCAGAGTGACACAGTCGAAGTACACAGTGCCCGGTTTATAGCAGTCACTAAATGTTTGATGAACAAAGGATACATGTGGTTTGCTGGTAATGTTTGAGGCCATTGTTAAATATTTGCTACAAATCCTTTTAATAAAACACAGTCCATACTGTTCAGAACATTCTTCCTTCTCCTTTTTGCCTGGCCAAGCTCCAGGCATCCTTCAGACTCGGATCAGATGCCGCTTCCACTTGAAGCCCTTCCTGTAATGTCTCAGTTCAGGGGGCTCCTCGCGTGCACAGGGCACTTCCATGTCGTGGGGCACTGTAATGCTCAGCCACCCACTCAGGTGGTCCCTCGGGAGCGTGGGCTGGGTAAGGACAGCCGCTGCCTCTGAGGCCAGAGCTTCAGGGAGCAACCCCATGCCTGGCTCACATGGGTGCACAGTATACCTGTGGCCAGGGGTTTCTCTTCCACCACCAAGCGAATGTGAGGAGTTGCTGGCGGGGAAGCCAGGCCAGCAATGGGATGTTTTGTTCACACTCCAGTTAAGTCAGCGTACATTCACCCCCAACCTGTGCAGAGAAGTAGGATCAAGTAAGAGGCTGAAGGTGGAAAGACCACCACGCCTCCACATTACAGAAGAAAGAACCATCTCAGAGATGCTCAACCCAGTGTCATTGTCACCAAGACAGGTGGCAGAAGACTCGAGACTCTTCCTTGAGGACAAAGTGACAGGGTCAGTCATCCTGTTGCCTGGAAGTGGGGCCTCTTGAATCTGCCTTAGTGGTTTACATAAACAGAATGCAAATCATTTTCCTAGTGTTGATAAATCCATTGGGCAGAGGGCAATAGGTTAAGAAAGCGAGGCTCTGAGTAAAGTGGGAGGCCCCACAGGTAGCGGGGTCTAAGTGCAGGGGAGAAATGAGCATTCACTGGGCACTGTCACAACCCATCATTTGAGCCCATGTGGAAGTTCTGTTATTCCCACAGTACAGAACTGAAAACCAGGGCTCCAAACCTGGGAAAGACATGCCTACCGCCACTGACTCAGCAGGAGTTCCTACCCGAACTCACAGACAAAGACAAAGCCCATGCCTGCTCTTCCCAGTTCTCCTGCACCATGCTGCCTCCAAAGTTTATACCTCGTTTAAAGGAGAAATCTCCAAAGTCCTTTCTGTAACTGGGACTTCTATTGAGAAGCCCACTGAATTTTCTCTTCCATAGCAAAGGACTACACAAAATACAGAAGCTGCAATCCAGATGAAATGCACTGTGCTGAGGATACACAAGCCCCTTGATGGGGGGCAAAGGCAGGGGAGCCCAGGCGTTTAATTAAGAGCCAGCGAGACTGTGTGAATAGTGAGCGTAGCAAGCAGGGCTGTCATGGCAGATGGTGGAAACAATTGTCAGACAAGACAACGGAAAGGGAATCGTTCAACTGCTGTTAAGACCCTGACAAAACATTAGCTCTCCCTGACGTGTGCCGGGGGCAGGGAGTGTGATGTGAGAAGCCAACAGAACACGAGGCGGGAGGATTTGACGGATGCAAGAGAAGTCACAGCAGGGATGGGACAGGCTGGCCCAGGACCCACACTGTGAGGCAGGAAAGGCTTCTGCTTCTTGCTTTCTCCCTTTTGCCCATTCATTCACTCATTCCCTCGTTCGGAAGGGATTTCTTAAGCACCTACTAGGTGCCTGGCACTGATAGGTGCTGGAGGTAAAACTGCAAGCAGAAGCAGAGCCCATCCCTGCCCTTGGGGAACTTACAGTCTAGCGAGGGAGGCAGAGGGTACTCACATAGTCAGACTGAGACCCCAACACACAGAGGTCAGCGCTGTCAGTGCAGAAAGATGGTCTGATGTGTGCAAACAGCACTGGAAGCTGACCTACACTTAGGGGTCACGGGAGGTTTCACAGGGAAGCACTGCTTGAGTGAGCCATGGAGGAGGAGCAGAGATTAACTGCTCCCAGCAGGGCTGGTGGAGTGCGGAACACACCTGCAGAGGATAGGGACACAAGTGTGGGAAGGTGTAAGCAGCCTATACAGGCCTAGAGTAATGGCTGCATAAAGGACTTCCTCAGCCCCTTCCAGAAAGCACCCCATACTGCAGATGCCTGCCCCACCCCCCGCCCATCTACCTGGTTCTTAAGCCAACCCTAACTGCACAGGGCATTTGCCGGCCCTCAGCCTCCCCTGCAAGTGGTCTAGAACTGGTTGGGCTGCCCTATTTTTTGTGATGTGGTATCACCACCCACATGCTGATCCTTGCCTCTACGCCTCTGTGTGTGCTATCATCGCCTCCCCCCACCACCCCATCCCTGGCTTTTCCCTTGCTCAGTCCGGCTCATTCTATCAGACTCAGTTCACACATCACGTCCTCCAAGAAGCCCTCTCCTAACTCCCTTTGCAACCTGGCTTAGGCATTCCTGCTCTTGGCTCTCTCAGTATCTTCTGTGTATCTCCATCATGGTAAAAGGTATTGCAATTATTGGCCTAATCAGTTCCTGGTATACAGGAGTCACTCTGTGAGTATGGGCTGAGTTAACATACATAACAAGGGATTAATATGCACAATACGTAAATTGCTTTTGAAAAGAAATAGGAAAATACAAAGGCCAGACAGAAAAATGGGCAAAGGATTGAAACAACAGAAGCTAATATTTATCAATCCCTACCATACACCAGGTAATATTCTAAGGGCTTTATAGGAAGGAATTCACTTACTCCTTACCTCAACCCCATGAGGTATGATTATCTCTGCATTTTATGAACAAAAATTCAGCCCAGAGAGGCTCAGTAATTAGCCAGAGGTGATGTGGCCGAATGCCCTCATCTACCCACCACACCACGTTGTCAGTGGTGTGGCTGTACTCGGCCATGGCCACACAGAGGAACGCCAGCAGCAGGGACCTGAGAGGATGCTCACCCTTGGCTGTAAACTAAAATCAACACAACAGGGCTTAGAAAAGCATGGCGAAGCCCGGCAAAAGCCAGGAGGGACAAAAACACCTTTGGAGGCAGCCTAACGGCCGTCAGAAACACAGTTTACCTGCACCCGCTAAAATCCTGGGCAACTAAAAGGGACGCAGACCCACATGCCTGACACAGATGGAGTTTTAAGTTTAAATGAGATGTCTTTCCCCACCTCCCGTCTTTCCTCATATGTCACCTTTTCAGTGAGGCCTTGAATTCTTGTTGTGTGTGTGTGTGTGTGTGTGTGTGTGTGTTGACCTAAGGTCCAGAGGACAATCACTCAGGACCAGAAGTTCCTCCCTGGAATGCCAAGTCAGCATCTTTGGAACCACTGAAGATGCCTCCAAGGAAGGCCCAGGGGTGCTGGCCAGAATGTTGCCCCTAGGACCCAGGGAAAGGTTCGCTGCTTTGAACTTAAATCCCTGAAGAACCTTTTTTCCTTTATAAAATGGTCACAGACCTTTGAGATCTTTGGCATCACCCCACCTGTCACCACCCCTAACTCCCACCCTGGGCGCTGTGTCTCAACCTCTCTGAGCCTCAGTTTCCCCATCTAGAAGCAAGGCCAACCATCACTCACCTTGTTATGCTGCTATGTCTTTAAGTTGCTAAGTCAGAGAATTACCGTGGGACTGAACATTAGCCAGCATGCCAAACACTAGGAGAAGCTGGAGGCTTGGCCTCCAGAAGGACCTCAAACACTACCACCATCATAGTCATTCAGCAAGACTGGCCTTTCAGACTAGCAGCGGGGCAGGGGGCAAAGCCACAGGCCTGGGGTCCACCCCACAGGGAGGAGTAACAGCTTTTCACCAAAGGTGGCAAAGTCATTTTTATTATTGTTTTGAGACCCTCTGCAGACAATGTACCCCCTTACTGCTTACACCTGGCAGCCTTACGCGGTGGGCACCCGAATGGAAAACTGTTAGCCAACCCAACAGTTTTCCATACACACAAAACTGGTCTGTTTTAGAGAAAAAAGAGAGAAGGAGAGAGAGACAGTGTGATGCCCCACTTACTTTGGTTCACCACTGATGGACGGTGACCTGAGAACAGTTCCTAAATTTTTTCTTGAGGCAATTGAGAAAGGAAAATAAAACCTGAGCTGACAAGGAAAGTAATTAGTTGATTTCTGAATCTTGACAGTGGTCAAGATCCCATCAGCCCCTCAGGGTACCAAACTCAGGTCCAGGATTGGGAAACTGGCTGAGACAGTGCATTTCCCTCTAGGATTGGCCATAGGTCAAGGTGACAGATTTTCCACCACTGTCTGGCACTTTCAACCCAGAAGCAATGGTCAAGTTGGATGGGTCTTCATACTACCACGTAAAAGGGTTTTAAATTCATCCATCAAAAGCCACGGACTTGCTGTGCTTTGAAAGACAAAACTTAAGAATCCCTCACGCATTTGTTTTTGTTAGTCTGGAAAATGATCTGCTTTTGAAAAAACCGAAATGTTGGTCAAAGTCTGGTCTCGGAGGGGTTGTTTGAAGTGTGTTAAAAGTACAGCTGTGCCCAAGGATACCTGTGTCAACAACAGGCCAGCAAGTGGACACTCTTTATGGGGTGTCCATGATTCCCCAGGGGGCTTGGAGGCCCTGCCCATGACACCTGGAGCTGTTCCAGCCAGCTTCCCCTAGGTCTCCTCCAGGGACAGGCTGGGCAACTTGGAAAGCAATGGCAATTCTGAAGGTCATGAACTGGGGTTAAGTTCGGGGCACAGAGTCAGAAGTTTCCGGGACATCACAACTTTGAGGAAGAACGGAAGGAACTGTAACTAACAAGCCCAGCAGGGTTATTCAGGGTTATCATATCCTTAAGTGAAACTCACCTATAATTTTCTTCATTCCTCCCCTCCTTGTCTGACTTAGAAATCTAGGTTATACTGGCCTTATCAAAGGAGTTGGACTATTTTCTCCTTTTCTGTCTCCACAACCATTTGCATAAGAGAGGAATTATCTAGAATATTTGGTAGGCTTGCCTATAAAACCATCTGGGCCTGTGTGCCTTCTTCCTGATTTTTGTGAGAGCTTTGTAATGACTGATTGAATAGTTTCTTTAAGAGTTATGCATTGTTCAGGTTTTCTAGTTGTCCTTGACTCTTGTTATGGTTAAGTTGTATTTTTAGGAAATTGACCATTTTTGCCCAGGGTTTCAAACTGAATGGCATTCGAGTTGGTCATAGCATCTCATATTATCCTCCCAGTAATGAGTGACAAGGGCAGGTCTGGGAAGCTGCTGCCCCACCAGCTCTGGCGCCAATCGGGGCATTTGCTGGTCAGTGTTCAGGGCTTAGGAACTGCCTTGCGCTGCCTGGAAGCCCGCTGGACGGTGGTGGAGAGTCCAGCTCTGGAGCCGAATTGCCTGGATTTCTCTCTTAGTCCCAGCCTGGCCTCTTGGAACCTTAGTCTCCTCCTCTGTAAAATGGGTAGAACAACAGCTCCCACTCAGGACTGCTATGAGGATCACACAAAGTACTTTGTAAACGTCGAGGCTCCATCACAGGCAAGTTCCCAAACTCTAAAACTTGCAACTTAGAACTTTTCACTTCATAAACTTTCGACCTTTCAATTCTCATGAATGCAAACTCAAGGTCCAGAGTAACACCAGTAACGCCAAGGGGCACTGATCACCACCATCGGTCATTTTTAACCATCTGGGTGTTTATTATTCTAGAACAGTGGCTCTGAAAGTGGGGTCCTTGGACCGGTGGCAACATCTGGGAAATTTCTAGAAATGCAGGTTGTCAGGCTCCACACCGACTGAATCAAAAAGTCGGGGGGGATGGCATACTACTCTGTGTTTTAAAACACACCTGATAGGGAAATTCTGATGTTTGAGAGCCCCCAGTTCTCCAAAAGCACAGGGCATTCCCCATGCTGTGCTTAGTTCTGAAACGCTTTTAAAACACACTTACTCCATATGAGCAATAAAAGGCAACATGGTAATTATGTTGAAAGAGTAGAGATAAACAAACACTACAGAACGTGAAAGCTGAGATAACTGTAAAAGATCAATGGAGAGAAAACAGCAAATGTTGCGTGTTTGTGTGGAATGACTCATTCAATGATAGGAACAATTTTGAAAACACTGAATCAAGTGATGTCTGAGATGGAGTGCCTCTGTGGCAGACAACAGTCATCAAGACACAAGGAAACTGACTCTCAAAATTCAAAGAACTGTGAATACGGGGCCACAGGATCGGTATCAATGATGGAAGCTCACTGGCTTCAGGGCAACTCGGAGAAGGCTGGGCACCTCTGTGCTGTGCTGGGGCTCAGCGTGAAACATTGGCTCTGAGTTAGGGAAGTTTCCACAAGTTAAAGGCTCATCTGAGTCTGTAAATTATCAACGTTTTGGCCTCCTTAGACAAGACATCACTAACAAGTTCTTCTGGACCAGACCATGGGAGGGGTTAGCCAACCCAACAGTTTTCCATACACACAAAACTGGTCTGTTTTAGAGAAAAAAGAGAGGAGAGAGAGACAGTGTGATGCCCAGGAGAAAGTGCATCAGCAAGAAGGAGAAATTATGTTAGGTTTTAAACTTCTGAAGGACAAATCACATTCTCACTTTCAAGCTTAAAATCCAAGGAGCAACTTTGGACCTTTGGACTTTGGAGCAACAAATGGATCTGTGGGCCACTGCTTCCAACCAAATGCTTCTGCAGGAAATTCTGCATAAACCCATAGTTGTTAAAATTCAGCATTTAAAATGCACAACCCTCACCCTGCCCCCTGAGATCCGGATTAATTCAACTGGGGTAGAGCCCATTTTTAACAAGCTCCCCTAAGGATACTGAGGCAGATGGTCCTCAGACCACGGAGCTCTTTGTTGTTAGCAGAGAAGAGTCAGAATCAAGAGCAGTACTAAGTTGCTACATTTACTTCCCAAACATTGCTGGGGAAAATGCAGTCTGAAACCAAATCACCACCCGCCAGAGCCCCGATTTAGCATTTGTTCCCACAGCATAGATCAGGGAAGTCAGCAGTAAATGAGTAACGTGTTACATAACTTGCTTTTCTGTATGCAGAACCTTAATTCACCAAAGAGGAGTTAAAATCATATAAAAAGCAACAGCCCACCTCCAAAACAAATGCTTGGAAAGCACAGCCAGGATCTCCCCATCTCTTCCTGCCAGGCAAAGAGAAGCCCTCCTCTGTGATGAAAATCCCACTGGTTCGCCCTCGTGTCTCTGGGAAGTCAAGGTGGTCAGGGAACGTGGGGAGTAGGAGAGCAGGGAAGGCAAGGACACCCAGAGCTCCACACAGGCATGGACACTGGCTTCGTCGAGGATTCCCTCTTACTGAAAACCTAAGTGGAACCATGTGTTACTTGACTACACCTCTGACCCCTTGCGGGAAACTTTTGGAACCAGAAAACCCCTGTCCTGGATCTTATCCAAGAATCCCAGACCACTTTCTCTCTCCAGCAAGCATTCCCACTCTCTTCCTCTTCCCGGTTACACCAAGACCTGGATAAGAAGCTAGTTCTAAGTAAAATGATAAAGACTAGGGCATTTATCACCAATGACCATGGAGGATGTCAATGCAGGTATGACAAAGGCATACTGTACTTACAACATACATGTTACTCCTTCCAGTGAGCCAGCCTCAGGAGTCTTCTCAACACTGCCCTATAGGTATCCACTCTCAATTTACTGGAGAGTAAACTGTAAGTTTCAGTAGGAGAAGTCCTTATCTATCTTTGTATTACTCTACTCCAAGCACCTAGCATGGTGACTACATGCTCAAAAAAATAAGTACCAAATTGATTTAAACAGCCACTTGATGTGAAACTTAACTGCCACCCCCATTTTGCCAAAGAGCACATCTCAATATGCATTAGAGTCTCCCAGGGTGCTTGTTAAAAACCCATCTTCTGGGCTCCACCCTAGACTTATAAACCACACTCAATGGGACCTGAATTTATAACAAGGTGCCAGGTAATCTCATATATGTAAAATCTGAGAACCACTGCCTTAACCTTATGGGGGATTCTTAAGGACACCAACACTATGGGATATGATTAAGCAAAACAGCCCTTTGGAAACACCCAAAACAGAACAAAACAGAAGCAGGAAACTTCCCCACTCTGCCCAGGCATGGGCCCATGTGGAGTAGAGAATGTGCAATATCATGAAAAAGTGAGGCCAACAAGATCAGAGGCAAGAGAGATCTGGAGAAGTTTTGTAGAATTAAGACTGGGATTTAACAAGACCACAGCTGATCTAGTCACTCACTCTCACCTATTTCCCGTGGTCGTGGGGTACCAGGCCCCACCACCAGCTCAGGAACCAGGGAGCATCAATGAGGCCCAAGGATGGAGAGCAGTTGGCTGGCCGATCAGCCTCTCTTTGGGAAGTTGCATGGAGTGAGGGGTGCCCCTTCCCCTAGACTTGTCTGCAAATCTGGCTCCTCTCCCTCACCCCATAGTCTGGCAGCTATCCCACGTCTGCCCTCACTCTTGGGGCAGCCACGTTCCGAGCAGGGCAGGGGGCTGTCCCCAGGCAGGCATGGGAGATCATGCCCAGGCTCCCTGCACCTGCACCCACAGAGCCTCAGAAGTTCCCCTCAGCGGCTGCCTTTCCCAGGACAGAATTCCTCTACCTCAGGCAGCTGCCACAGAACGTCACACACAGGAGTTTGGGCCAGGCTTCATTTGCACAAGCCCACCCCACAAGATGAAGTTTTAAAGCAAACAGCTTTCACATTCATTAGCAGGCAGAGGCATTGTCAGCATCAGGGATCCCCAGACAAAATCATGAGTCAATCTGGGGCAAAGACTGCTAAATAAATCCTGTTTGGGTGAAACTCCTCTCTCTGGAGAAAGAGGAACCTCAGAGCAGACTGCTCAGATTCCCTGGCAAGAGTCCCTGGAGACGCACACTCTCCCAGCGGGGCACACGCTGAACACTCTCAGCTCTGAAGTCACCCTCACCCTCACACGCCTGTGCGTCCCTCACCCCACCTTCCAGGAGCTCTTCCAGCCGGTCCCACCTGCAGCCCAGCCCCCAGCCCCACACACCAGATGGCCGTATCTGCTGCGCACAGGTTGTCCATGCGTGTGCAGAATTTCCTGACATCCCAAGGCTTAGGGGCCTGGCAGCTAAAGAGAAAGGTTACCATACAGACAGACAAGTGCATGTAACAGTAGGGACAGCGACCCTGGGAGACCTGGGCCACTAAGGCTCAGTCGAGGAGCAATGTGACAGCTGAGGAAATGCCAGGTTTGGGAGCTTGAATTCCCTGCTCACTGACACCTCTTCCCTTCATTTCACCTGTGGGACTTGGTAAGGGGGGGGGGGGTCCCAGAGTCTTTGCTGTGCTGCTGCCAGAAGGAGCAAAAAGGTGCAAACCAAAAGAATTATCATAGGATGGGGTCAGGGCATAACTTAGGACCTGACAGAGAAAAGGGGTCAGATTGCCAACATTAGTGATGGATACAGGGAAAGAGGCTCTAACTTATGGAGGGGTTTAGAGAATTCCAAGTCCAAACTGGGTCTGAAAAGGAGCAGACCCTATCCATCAGGGCTACCTGCCAGGGGCCGATGAGACTGACAGCAAGGGTTCTGTGAGGTGTGGGCTGCCCTGAGAGGTTCTGGGAGTCCAGGGACTGAGGCTCGTGTCCAGGTGAGTGAGGACTTTGAGCTGCCCTCAGAGCAGCGACTCTAGAGTGGCTACCACAGCCTTGGGCATTGTGAAGCGCAGTCAGGAATTTTCGACCCATTACAGGTATTAGCTGGAGAATCAGTGGCTTGGCCTCCCCTCATGCATAGGTGTCTGTACCCAGTGTGGGCATATGACCAAGTCCTCATGGCCCTAGGTGAGAGAGATTTGGGGTGGGGGGTCTGCTGCCTAACAAAGAGTTAGGGATAGGGGTGGGGGTCTTAAGTAGTTTCCCATGCTGCACCAAAAGCCCTCATTGGCCATGGCCAGAGCCAAATGCAAGAGAAAGAGAAGCCACATACCGAGTCCGTTCTCTGCCAGCGCCGCATGGGTGACATCACACTCAGCCAGGTCTTGCTCAGCGATGTCATTCAAATCCAAGCCGGGCTGAGGAGACCCATTTCCAAAATGTCTCTCGTCCTTCTCAGAACTGGCGTCCCCATTTTCCAGCCCATTCTGAGCCTTTTTCAGGGGCATTATTTGCAAACCGCTGGGGGTAGTCCTGTAAGACACAGTCTTGGTGGCCCTGTCACCTCCTGCAGGGGGCTTGGTTGAGTACCCTTTTTTCGACTTGGACAGGGAAGGGTTGATGCGCTTCCGTTTATGGGAAGTCCCTTTGCTCTTTCCAGACTCTGAAGGTCTGTGGGAGAGTTTCTCAACCGACGGGCCTCGGCTGTCACGCAGGAGTTTGGAGGCGCTGGCCTGCTTCCCTGGCTTGGACCTCTTGTCTTTGGACACATGCAGCCCATTGAATTCGTCGATGAACTCCTCACAGTGCAATAGATGGTGCTCTGGTTCCCACGTGTCCTCCGTGCTCCCATAGCCTTTCCATCGGATGAGATACTCCCACTTTCCTTTCTTGTTCTTCCTCTTGTCTACAATTCTTTCAACCTGGGATACAAGATGAGAGAGTCAGAAAAAGAGAGAGAGGGAGAGAGGAAGAAATCAGTCCCAGGCTACAGGTAGAGCACAAAGCCCTCAGCACAGAGTATCAACCCCAAGCCAACATTTCCAGGAGATTCAAGAAGGCTGGTTTATTTTAGGACATCACTGAATGGAACCAAAGGCACTGGGTCGTTTCCCATGACAACTGCCTGAGAGCATGTCCTGCTGGTGGCCTCCCCCTGTCCATCCAAGGCATACTCCCTTGAAGTCACATGGTAAGGCTTCACTAAACATCTTTAGCCTTTTCATTGCACCACATAGAATCAGATTTCTAAAGAGAAATTCGGTGTGGGTTTTTCACCCTTACTGATAATGAGTAACATTTATTGAGCACCTATATGTATGGTAGGCACTATGCTAACGCACCCTCACTTACAAGAACGCTATTGATGAGTTCAACTCGTTGGACATTATGGGCCATTGGATGTAACTTCACATGCTGAATGTGAATGCTCCCTTTTCATGTCTCCTAACAACCCAATGTGGTAAGTATTCCTTCTATCCCCATTTCACAGTGAGGAAATTTGGACTCAGATAAAGTCACTCAACCAAGTTCCAAGCTGGTAAGAACAGAGCTGGGATTTGAACCTCTCTCCCCAGATTTATCATTTTCTTAATCACTAGGCCATACCAACTCTCTCAGTTACAAAAATCTTCCACATTAACCAAAAACGACTTGAACTGACAAAACCCAATTTCCCTTGTTTAATTCCTCTCGGCTGCAACACAAGGGGTGCAGCTGGGGGCAAGTGATAGGTGACATTGATTGACAGCTTATGATGTGCCTTACATCATGGGCTGTCCACTATTATTACCCCACTTGATAGATGAAGGGATAGAATAAGAGGCAACCTGCCTAAGAGGCAGAGCTAATAGGTGGTGCAGATGAGATCTCAGCACCTTATCTGTCTGGTTCCAAGTGCTACTGTCAAGAACATGTCCCCTGTCTTCAACATAGGAAAACACATTTAGGAAAATGGCAGTCCTAATGCTAATAACTGGGGCACTAAGGTGAAGGGTGTCTGAGGGTTCATTTATTATTTTTTCGACTTTGCTACAGACTTGAAATTTTTTAAAGAAATGACAGAAAACTCCCAATGCTCTACCACCTATAAAAATGAGATTTCAATGAAAAAGTAAATGGTTACAGTCAAAAGCTTATTATAATTCAATGTCAATATAATATATTTTTCTAGAATGGAATTTTGACCATTAAGTGAAATTAAGTAATAAGGTAGAAATACGCCCTTGAAATTCATGAAAAGAAAAACAATATGAGAGGGGAGAAGCAGATATGGTGATAGTTGCTAATTGTTCAAGAGTAATGGGTACATGGGGTTCACTGTTTGACTATTTATGTTTTCATGTTTGAATTTTTATGTTTAAAATATCCCAAAATACAAAATAAAAAATTTTGAAAAGTGAGTCTATCTCCCAGTGGTTCATGTACAACAGAGGCTAATCAAAATAATTAAACAACTTTCATTGCTTTGTACTTAACAAATATGTAAATAGCTAAGCCATACTGCCTCTTAGCAATACTGCTTCTTCAAAGACAATTGAAATTCTTTCCTTAATTGATTTATCCCCAATCAAATTGGCCTATTTCTATTAAAATGTCTTTCCTTATAAAATGCTCTGTGAGCATCTGTTTTAGATTTATTGCATAATTTTAAGATATATCACACAAACTCTACAGCAGTTTAACAAAGTAAAATCATGCCAAACTAATCTGACTATCCAATCTTTGGATCAAGGAATGGGTCCAGTTGGGTATTCACTTGTGATAATGCTTTGGAAAGTCAAGGGTTTCTGGAAGAGCCTGCAGCTTGGCACGTGTGGAGACTGAAAGGTAAACCCTGTGCAGGTTCAGAGGGAAGCAAGAAACCAAGCAGCCTGGCACTGCCCGAAATAGTGGTATTAATGAGAACACCAACCCAGGTGTGTCAGGAGCAAGCCCAGCTATTTCTTGAGCGCTGAGGGACCTGTGCTGACCTGGAGGTCTCCAGCTTCAGAAAGTACATGCTTGACTCCTGGGATGGAAAATTTCTTTCCCAGGATGCATCAGAAAGCCACCTTAGACAAACAGCTGACACAGTGGATAGGTCGGTGTGTGGGTAGATGGATGGAAACGTGGGAAAATGAATGGCTAGGTGGGTAGAGGGATGCGTGCATGGATGGGAGGATGGACAAATGGACAAATGACTGGACGGACAGGTGAAAGGGTGAGTAAAGAGGTGAATTCAGGAATGGACAGGGGGATGGATGTGTGGCTGGCACTCACTCATCAAAATCCACTTAGTATAGTATCTAAGAACACAGGCTATGGAGCAAGACTATCTGGTTTAAATCTCCGCTAAGCCTCTTACCATGTGTTCTTGAGCAACTTACTAAACCTCTTTAGGTCACAGATGACTCATATAGCAAAGGGGAAATAACAGCATCTACCTCACTGGGTGGCTGTGGAGCATATATACAAATAAGTAGTTTCACATTCCATAGTAAAGGTCACCTAATCTTGCATATCCTCCTGTGAATACAAACCTAGGTGGTATCTAAAGATAGACTGTTTCCCCACCCTGCAGAATGTGACCCCCTAGGATAATCAACTCCTCCCTGGGAAGAAGAGAGTCCACCTACTCAGATAAGTCCTTCTAAGTGTAGAGATGGCTCTGCAGGGTAGGCCTGCCAGAGAAGCTGGGGAGTCAGCAGTGTCTACATGGCTGTCTAGGGCCACACTGAGGAGGCAGGACAGCTTGCTTCCCTCCTATTACTGGAGGATTGAGGTCCAGAGTCACAAGTGGCTTTATGGTGAACAGAAAGGCCATTTACTTCACCACTGGTCCCATCCACAAAGCCATGGGGTGACTTCACAGCCATTTCTACCTAAATTAACCCAAACCATCAATGAACAGTATTAAGAGGGTCTTCCCTAATAGTCTGATGTACAGGGGGAAATGACTGGCTCTGTCACCTCTGCCACTTCTAGCCACATGACCCTGGGCAAGTTGCCCAACTCCTCTGGGCTCCAGTGTCCCCAGCCATAAAATAGAAATAGTAATAATAATAGCTACCTGTAAAGGTTGTTGGGAGAACTAAAAGGGCTAAGATCTAGTGAAAAGTAAAGGGGCCGCAAGCCCGACAAAGAGGTGAATGGAGCTGCTCTGAGGGGAAACTTCAGTTGACAAAAGTGCTTTTTTTTACATTCTTTCCTCCACAGTTTAAATATTTTCTTTAAAGGTTTCTTTCAGGTTCACAAAAACAAATCCTGTTTCTGAAAGACCAAAATGCCCACAGGGAGCTCAGAAGAAAGCTGGCTCCCAGATACCATACTCTGAATCCGCCATATCCTGGGTCTTAATCTCCTTTTTAACATCCCTGTATAGGTTTCTGACCCTGTTTTCCTTTTCTTCTCCGGAGAATCTCAAAGAGAACCAAAATTCTAATTTGTTCCGTTATTAACAAAGCCCCCATTATTTAGGACTCGGTCTTGCATGGGACTGCAACATTAGCTGTCTAGGAAATTCTTTCTTCCCTTTAAGGTCTCCTAGTGCCCTCCACTGTCCCCTACCTCCTTACACCTGCTGAAAACAGGGTCCTGGGCCTCCAGGTGCTGGCAGCTCTCCCTCCAAATGGAAACAATCCTCGGTCCCAGTCCTTTGTAATTACTAACGAACGTTGTTATATTTAAAGACTATGTGCTTGCCAGCTCCTTTTTTCCAAAGATAAGCAATCTGAGACCCTGAACTCCCCCTTAGAGTTCAACCAAATCATTAATTAACATTTACTCTCTGTGATCCCAGCTAGGATGATCCACTCTTCTACTGCAGGTGGGGACAGGCCAGTTCTGATGCAATTATTACCCAGGGCGTGAGGACCCGTGGATGGCTGTCTCATCAAGAATCATAGGATGACAATCACATTTAGTGGTATATGCTGCTCCAGGAGCTGTGCTGGCATGCACCTGTAAGGCATTAGACGGCACCTCTACACCCAGGCTGGCAGCTGGGCACCACACTCACCATCTGACAGGTGAGGAAGGGAAGGTTCAGAGAAGGCAGCTACCTTTCCCTCAGTCACACAGGCAGCAAGTGACTAGCCAAGACTGGGACCTCCAGGCCACCTGACTCGTCAGCCCAAGTTCTTACCCCGTGGCCATTCTCACTAGTGCAAAGCCACGGGGCTAGTGGGGGACACAACCCTCAAGCAAGTGAACACGAAGTCACACGCAGTGACAGACAAGGGAAAGAGCTCCGATGGTGAAGAGAAAGGTGCCAAGGGAAGTAACGGCAGAGGAGTGGGGCTCCCTCAGAAGGAGAGCAGCGAACTTCCAATGAGAAAGAACAGTTTAAGTGGAACCAAACTGGGCCTTCAGAGATGGAGAAAAACTGGAGCAGTGTGAGGCCTTGCCAGGCAGACCCAGCCACTCCCCACCGTCCTCCTCGGCCTTCCACGAGCAGGCTAACCAAATACCACCACCATCACCTAACAGCTATTCAGCACATGCCAAGCACCCACCATTGCTGTATGTGGTCCCCATATACTAACTACACATTATATGAACTCATTTAACTGTCTAAACGGCCCAATGAGACAGGTCATTTTATTCTCTTTTTTTAAGCAGCTTAGAACTGAGGCACCCAGAGGTGAAGGGCATGGGCGGCAGAGAGATCTGACTCGGTCCAAAGCATCTGGGCTCCCAACCCCTTGCTTCCAAGGGCTGCACTATGTCCACCTCCCTCTCTGGTCCAGTGGGCCTGACCTGTCTCAGGATGACAGTGTATCTGCAGCTTCAGATGCTTGCCCTCAACTCCTGCCAAGGTCACAAAAAACCTACAGCACCTTCACACGGGTTAGAAGTAGCCTCCTGGGCCTGGTCCTCCCGGGGTCATCCATGAGGGCCACCCTCCCCTTCTGCCACCAGGACAGCTGTCCCTACACACTCCCTGGCTCTGGGCCTCAAGCCCCACATCTACAAGGACCTCTCTTTCTCCATTCTTTCAACATCCTGGGACAAGTCCCTTGCAGGCAGAAAGGCACAGGGATCCCATCATTACGACTTGGGGTCTGAAGTCCTTGGGAAGGACAAGGACAGGACAAGTTCTGGGAGCAATAAGGTAGGAGCTGTTTCAAGTCTAGAAGACTGGGATGGCTTCAGATTACACAGCCAGAAGAGGCAGCACGCACAGGCGGCATTTCCCACTCGGTCCAGCAAAACCACACTCGGGAAAGAGCTGCCAGACCAAGACATTCGGCTCAGAGCCATGGAATCCAAGCCAGCGTCCCGCTGAGTCTGAATGGGGAACTTAGAAGGACCCCAGTGATGAGGGCAAGAGGAGTTCCCGCACCCACTCTACTGGAAAACAAGAAACCAGAGAGCTCTCTCTGGCATCAAGAACACAGGCAAAAACTGGTAGCAGCCACATCACTGCGGGACCTATTTATAAAAACTTCTAAAACACATCGGGACATGATCATAACTAAGAATTCCCAGCAAAATCATACTAAGGAATATACTACTGCACATTTTTAGAGAGGCTTCATGTTGCGTTTTTAAAGACTACAGAAACTATGGCCTCTGTTTTTAAAAGAGTTGAAGAAAAAACAAATGATGAAATGAAACCAATAGGTGGAGAAGGAAAGTGAAGTGAAAGAAGACTCCTCTACGTGAGAAAGGATTAAGGACACCGAAGGGAAAACCTACAAGCACAGAAATAAAATTCCCAATGGAACCAGGAAATGACAGAATCAGCATGCAGAAAATCAAATGAGTGATGTAGACAACATACTTGAAAAGCTCTTCAAGAATGCAGAAGAAAAGGACATCAAGCTTTTTAAAGAAAACATGAAGGAAAATGAGAATAGACCTCCAGGAGAGTTAGTAAGAGATCCAACCAATGCAAGTCTCACAGAGGGAAAAAAATTAAAACAGGTCAAGAACACTAATAAGGTGTAACACAAGGAATCTCTATCTTGAGTCTGTAAGTCAAAAAGATCTCAGTAACAGAGAAAGCAGTGGTTGAGAATAAGTCAACTTTACTTCTTCATTTCTTTTCTTGCAAAACTTCTTAATTAAAAAAAAATTGAACTCTCCACCCTCATACCTCAACCCTCTCCCATCCAAAATGGTAAGAAAAATACCAGGTAGACTTCAGAGAACATTAAATGTCGAAATACAGGTTGAAAAAAATAAATACTGTAAACTTACAAATCTTAAAACCAGTCAAGTGGACCTTCAGATGAGGAGGAAGACATCTCATGTGTTAAGGGACAAAATACAAACTGCCCATTTAAAAAATGACCCCAGAGGATCTTGTAGTGCCAGAAAAATAAGAAAGTGTTCAAAAATTAAGTAAATAAACCTCAAATTGGGAGAATGCCAAAGGAGCCAACTGAAAGAGCTCCCAGTGGCCAAAGCTGGAACAATTTGAATAATAAAATAATGACAATACTACACTTATAACCCAAAGAAATAAAATAAATATCAATGAGTTCATCTGCTACAAATAAATGAATTAATTACCAGGAGTTGACCTGCAGGCGCAATCTGGCCTAATGCCTGTTTTAAAAATAAACATTTGTTGGAACTTACCCATGCCCATTCATTTACATATTATGGCTGTTACACACTACAAGAGTAGACTTAGTTGTGTGACAGAGACTGTCTGGCCCACAGAGTTTAAGGTATTTGCTATCTGGCCCATTACAGAAGAAGTTTGCTGACTCTAGATTAAAAAAAAAAATGGGGGAGCGAAGTCAAATATTCCTTACAGAAGAAATTCCAAATAATAAATGTAAAAAGAATAAGGGAAATAGAAAAATCACCATTAGGACACAAAAATAATTCCTACAGGCAAGACCCACAGGTAGATGCTAAAATAAATGGGTAGAACTATAAAGAGAAATAGGATATTTGCATAGCCACAAAGTATCCCCTTGGCATCCTTATTAACTACAGTGGTAGTTTTAACAGATGCCTGACAATTGATACCCTTGTTTTAGGAGGTACTGCTTCATTCCTCTCCCCTGGAGTGACTAGACTTAACGACTCCCTTCTAATGAATAGAGTATCCAAAGGAAAAACTGTACAGTACAGTAGAGAAACCCAGCAAACACCAATGATCATGGCTATAGCACTCATGATAAACCATGTTGGCGTCATGTATATACTCTGATATGATTCACTAAGATGGTCACTTCCCCTCTGTGGTATAATTCCCCAAACCTATAACCTCTTCAGAAAACATAAGACAAACTCAAATTGAGGGACAATCTACAAAATACCTGACCAGTGCTCTTGAAAAGTGTCAAGGTCATGAAATGCCAGAAAAGAACAAGATACTGTCTTGGATTAGAGGAGACTGAGGGAAGTAATGACAGAATGCAGTGTAGTATCTCAGATCAGATTCTTACACAGAAAAGGATATTCATGGAAATACTGGTGAAATCCTAATAGATTCTGTAGTTTAGTTCATAATGCAGCACCAATGTTAATTTCATAGTTTTGATAAATGTACATAGTGTAAGAGGTAAATAACCATGAAAACTGGTTAAGGGGAACTCTCTATAGTACCTTTAAAACTCTTCTGAAACCTATAATTATTACAAAGTTTTTTCAATTACAATTATAGATTATGCTGAAGTTGGAAAAAAAGTATCTGAATAATAGGAATAGCAATCATAAAACATAACAATTTGAAGAGTCATTGTTTACTTATTCACTTAGTGATAAAAATTAAAACATGAGCAAAGATGTATCAGGCAGGACCACATTGTGTAAAGAACATCAAAGTAAAATTGAGGAACAAAATGCATTACATAGGAAAGGAAGATTTTTTTAATTAAAAAAAATCAGTAAATACACAATAGTCATGAGCTTTTCTGTATCAGATTACAGATCAAAAATAACTATGAAATTCAATAGGAACAATTTGAAGTGAAGACAAACTCAATACTTTCAGACTTGGACAGATCAAGTAGATGGAAAATATAATGAGCTTTCACACAAATATGATGTTCAGTCTTGCAAAATATAGCATATAAATGCATATTTTTAAGTGCACAATTGTAAAGAAAATAAACTACAAATTTTAGAGAAAACTACTCATGGAACATTTTAAAAAATTGATTAAACACTTAAATATCAGAGAAAAAAACCCAGTGATTGCCAAAAAGAAGATATTGTACAGACTGTGTTCTCTAAATACATGCAATGCTATTACTATAAGATGATAACACAATTTAAAAATAAATCCTAATCACTTACAAATGAGAAAAATGACCCCTAAGTAACCATATGATAAAGAGCTAAGAGAAATTTACAATAACATTTTTTTAAATAAAAAAATAAGTGCACACATATGTCAAAGTAGTTGGGAAGCTGAAGGAGAGAAGGAAAGTAGGAAGAAAGGAAGGGAGGAAGGGGTTAAACATCCACCCCGAATAATTAGAGAAATAAAAAAAATTCTTGGAAAGTAACAGAAAAAGAATAAATAATAATAACTATAATAAATAAAAATAAATTATTAAAAATAATTTAATACTTATTAACCAGAAATATTAAAAAGCTAAACTCACTGACATTTGAAATTTTATTCTTGAAATAAAGAGCAAAAATGGTAGAACAGACAGCTCCACGGGCCTGTTCCTCCACAGAAATACTGAAAAATCAAGCAAAAAAATGTCAGCATTAACTTTTTAATATCCTAAAATACCAATCAAATCAACACTGAATCAAGAAAACCACAGCTTAAAATTAGTACAGAAGCTTTGTGTCATGTTTACTTGCCCCTGCAGCAGTCTTCAATACAGCAACCCACATTCCCATTGGGGGACCTCAGTCCTTGCTTCTGGAGGGAGCAGAGCACACCTCAGGCTCAAAGAATTCTGTTTGTTTTAACTTATCTAGGGGCTACCTGAAGGACTGTCATGAGCATTTGCTTTTGTTTTGTTAAACTCAAAAATTATTCAGGTTGGGAAAAGAATTATGCAGAATCATTCTTTCAAAACAATGTCAGGCAAATGAACTATCTGTTGCCAATGGGGTAAAAGAGCACAACTGGGGAAAACAACAGATACACTGAAAGCCTGGGAAGAGAAGCTGGGTTTCTTTGGGAAATTAGGGTATTAAAAAAAATGGCTGTGTCTTCTGAGAATGTAGAAAGCTATGCATGACATGCCCAGGGCAGGATGCATGCTCAGAAAAGACCTGAGACAGAAAGACCTGAGGCAGCCCTAAGCTTTCAACTCTGGCTGATCTCTATGTTTAGTACAAGCAGGAAGTGAAGACTAAGAGTTGTAAATGGCCTGGTTAAGTGTTGAAGGAATGTACCAACACAGAGCCAATCTGGAAAGCCTGAGGAAGGTTTGCATTTCTGCTATCTCTCCTTATCTCCACCTCTCTTTCTCTCTCTCCTTTCTTATTTTCTTATTCATTTCTCATGGTACACAAGGAAATCTGTCACAACTAGCTTAACACCTGCTAAAGAAACACATTTCAGAGACCATCCATGACAAAGAATACAGACTTTATAAAAACTGTTTAGACAAGTCTCTAAAGAAACTGCATCAGCCTACAACAAACTTAAAAGTACAACTTAAAATTAAAAATTCACTAGAGAATGACTGAAGTTATACTGTCTGAAGAGCAGAAAGGAAAAAAAGGAAGAAAAATAAACATAGCCCAAGAGGTCTGTAAGATGCCATCAAAGGTAATAACATACATATAATGAGAGTTCCAGGAGAAGAAAAAGAGAAAAAGGCAGAAAGAAAATATGAAAAAATAATTTCCAAACTGATAAAAGATGTAAGTCTACATATTTAAGAAGCTCAACAAAGTCCAAGTAGAATAAGTTGAAAGAGAGCCACACTGAAACACATTATAGTTAAACAGTGGAAAGAAAAACACAAAGAGAGAATCTTGAAAGCAGCAAGAGAAAAATGATTTGTCATGCACAAGAGACCCTCAAAAAGATGAACAGTCAATTTCTCAATAGAAATAATGGAGGCCAGAGGCAGTGGAGTCACATTTAAAATGCTGAAAGAAAAAACTGTCAATCAAGCATTTTATATCTGGAAAAACTATCTTTTTAAAATTAAGGAGAAATTTCAACATTCTCAGGTAAACAAAAGCTGAGATAATATACCACTAGTAGAGTTTCTCTATAATAAATGCTAAGGGGCATCTTTTAGTCTGAAATGAAAGGACACTAGACAGTGACTTGAAGTCTTATGAAGAAATAAAGAGCTCCAGAAGAGATGACTGTGTAGGTAAATATAAAAGCCAGCAGTATTATATTTTTGGTTTATAACTACTTTTTGTCCCCTGGATGATTTAAAAGATAAATGCATAATGTAATAATTATAAATTATATGTTAGTGGGTACAGAATATACATATATATGTAATTTGTAATAATAATAAGAACATAAACAGGAGGATTGAGCTATCCATGAGCAAAGTTTTTTTATGCTGTTGAAGCTAAGCTGATATCAATTCACTAGTTGTTGTAAACTTAGGATGTTAAAGGTAAACACCTAGTGCCACTAAGAAAATACCTAAAAAATATACATGAACAGAATGAGAAGGAAATCAAATGGTATATTACAAGAACTGATTTGTGAGGCAAGGCAAAAAAATAGATAAATTTCTAGTAGATCTGCTGAAGGGGAAATAGAATAAAATAAAATAAATCATAAATGAAATGAGGATATAACAGACATAAATTAAATGCATGTAATACCATGTAGTCTGACATGTTGAAAGTTTGGAATACTGGGTGAAATACATATTATGAAAAAATATACACATTAGCAAACGACTGAGAAGATTCTGAAAGTGTAAACAGATCAATAAGTAGGAAAAATACAGTTATTAAAATTAAACATCTGAACAGTAGGATAACTATAGGAGAAAATGGAGAGCTATTAAAAATTTTAGGAAGGGTTCTAATATAAAATAGGTTCACCCAAGAATCTTTCAGAAGTTCAAGAAATATATAATTCCCATAGTACAGAAATTATTTTAATGCATAGAGAAAAAACAGAAAGCTACCAAATCTGTTCAAAATTCTAGCAATGTCTTAATGAAAAGTCTTGAAAAAGCCAACAATAAAACATATATAACAATTTCACTGATCAATATGATATGAACATTTTATACAGAACCAGGAAATAGAAAGAAATAACATAATAAAAGGCTAAAATATCTTCAAGTGACAGAATGGCTAAATTTTAAAAGACTACTAATTGTTAAAAAAGGAAAAAATTAGATAATCTTAATAGATGGTAAAAAAAAAAACAATCACACAAATTTATAAATTCACTCCAGACCTGCCCCACAGTGGGTCTAAAATATATATGAGGAAATCTATATCAAACTAGCAGTTTGCATCAATTATAACAGTAAAATCTACTAGGCATTTCCATTGAAGTCAGGATCAAAACACAGACATGTACAATTATTTCATTATTGAGTTATTACGGGTGATAAGAGCAACAGCAAAAGTACAAAACATGAAATACAGGAAATGAGTCAAAATTATTATTTGTAAACAATATGATTATACACCTTGTATGTCTAGAAAATTTGAGATAATTAATAGAAAAAATTGACTAGACCAGACTTACAAAGTTAAGCAAATCGTTAAGTAGAAAGTAAGCACGAATAATTCACTATCAACTTTGCTCCAAAATGAAACTACATGTTCTTTTCAAATATGTACAAAGCAGAGGACTTCCGGGAAGATGGCAGCGTGAGCAGGGCGGCAAAATCTCCTCCCAACACTATATTTATCTACAAAAATACAGCAAATACAACTATTCTTAAAAGAGACCAGAATACACAGGAAAGCGCACAGCGTGCAGCTACACCCGAGAGGACTTGGCACCCCAAGAGGCGGGTAAGATACGGGCCGCGACCCGGCGGCACCTGAGCCCTCCCCCACCCCAGCGCACCAACGGGAGGAGAGGATTCAGAGCTGGGAGGGAGTGGAAGTACACCCCGCGAAATAACCAGCCCCGGTGATCTGCGCGGGGAGCGCTGACACATAATAGCGCGGTGTAGCAGAGATTGGAGAGACGGGGGCAGGATCTGAGCGGGGAACGTGCCAGGGTGCTTGCTGCCGGCTCCCGGGAAGGAAGGAAAAAAAAAACGGGTGCTTTCTTCAGCGGTCTTAAAGAGACAGGAGCCCAGCAGAGGAGCCGGATTGCCCCGGCACACTCAGCCCAGCGGGCTGGGAGTCCTGGGGAGTTTCGAACGCGTTAGCTGGCGACTGGGAAAGAGTGGCCGCACTTGACTTCTCACTAAGATCAACAGCCTCCCATTCGTTCCCACCCCGGCCAGAGCTATAAAGGGCCCTGCAGAGCAGCGCGGCCACGGCTGCGGAATAGTGGGGCAACAGCGCCACCTACAGCATCCCCACAGAATCTACTCCCAATGGGCGTTTTTTTGTTTTGTTTTGATTTTTGTTTTTTTTTCTTTTCTTTCTTTTTTCCTTTTTTTTCTTTCTTTCTTCTTTTTTTTTTCTCTCTTTAAAGTCTTAAAGAGCCCAGCTGACATACGTGGCAACTACCATTGAACAATTCTATAGCCATGAAAAGACAGAGGAATATGGTTCAGACCAAAATCAACCAGACAACCCCAGAGAGGGAGTCTGAAGGGATGAAAATGCACACTCTTCCTGAAAAAGAATTCAGAATAAAAGTCATAACCATGTTGATGGACCTACAGAGAAATGTGCAAGAGCTGAGGGAGGAAGTGAGGGAACTGAGGAAAGACAATGCAGAAATCAGACAAGCGATCAACGGGCTTAACAGCAGAATGGATGAGATGCAAGAGACTGTTAATGGAATAGAAAACAGAACAGGAGTACAGAGCAGCTGAGGCAGAGAGAGATAAAAGGATTTCTAGGAATGAAAGAATATTAAGAGAACTGTGTGACCAATCCAAACGGAACAATATTCACATTAGAGGAGTACCAGAAGAAGAAGAGAAAAAGGGATAGAAAGTGTCTTTGAAGAAATAATTGCTGAAAACTTTCCCTCGCAGGGTAAGGAAATAGTCTCGCAGTCCACGGCAGCCCACAGATCTCCCAACACAAGGGACCCAAGGAAGACAACACCAAAACACATAATAATTAAGATAGCAAAGATCAAAGATAAAGACAGAGTATTAAAGGCAGCTAGAGAGAGAAAAAAGATCACCTACAAAGGAAAACCCATCAGACTTCTCAACAGAAACCTTACAGGTCAGAAGACAATGGCATGATATATTTAACATTATGAAACAGAAGGGCCTCAAACCAAGAATATTGTATCCAACACGATTATCATTTAAATATGACAGAGGGATTAAACAATTTCCAGACAGAAGAAAGTTGAGAGAGTTAGCCTCTCATAAACCACCACTACAGGATATCTTAAACAGACTGCTCTAGAGGGAAGCACACCTAAGGCTAAAAAGATGTCACCAGAGAAAATAAAATCATAGCAAAGAAAGCAAACCATCCAAATACTAACTAAAGGCAAAGAATAAAACACCTAGTATATAAAGAATGGAGGAGGAGGAATAAGAAGGGAGAGAAATAAAGAAACATCAGATGGTGTTTACAATAACTTAACAAGAAAGTTAAGTTAGATTGTTAGATAGTAAAGAAGCAACCCTTGAACATTTGGTAACCATGAATCTAAATCCAGCAATGGCAATAAGTACATATATACCAATAATTACCCTAAATGTAAATGGACTGAATGCACCAATCAAAAGACACAGAGTAACAGAATGGATAAAAAAGCAAGACCCATCTATATGCTGCTTACAAGAGACTCACCTCAAACCCAAAGATACACACAGTCTAAAAGTGAATGGATGGAAAAAGATATTTCATGCAAACAACAAAGAGAAAAAAGCAGGTGTTGCAGTACTTGTATCAGACAATATAGACTTCAAAACGAAGAAAGTAGCAAGAGATAAAGGACATTACATAATGATAAAAGGGTCAGTCCAACAAGAAGATATAACCATTATAAATATATATGCACCCAACACGGGAGCGCCGGCATATGTGAAACAAATACTAACAGAATTAAAGGAGGAAGTAGACAGCAATGCATTCATTTTAGGTGACTTCAACACACCACTCACTCCAAAGGACACATCAACCAGACAGAAAATAAGTAAAGACATAGAGGCACTGAACAACACACTAGACCAGATGGATCTAACAAACATCTACAGAACTCTGCACCCAAAAGCAACAGGATACACATTCTTCTCAAGTGCACATGGAACATTTTCCAGAATAGACCACATACTAGGCCACAAAAAGAACCTCAGTAAATTCAAAAATACTGAAATCCTACCAACAAACGTCTCAGATCACAAAGGTATAAAACTAGAAATAAATTTTAGAAAGAAATCAAAAAGGCTCACAAATACATGGAGACTTAACAACATTCTCCTAATTAATCAATGGGTTAATGACCAAATCAAAACAGAAATCAAAGAATATATGGAGACTAATGACAACAACAACACAAAGCCATAACTTCTGTGGGATGCAGCAAAGGCAGTTCTAAGAGGAAACTATATTGCAATCCAGGCCTATTTAAAGAAGGAAAAACATTCCCAAATGAACAGTCTAAAGACACAATTACTGAAATTGGAAAAAGAAGAACAAATGAGGCCCAAAGTCACCAGAAGGAGGGACATAATAAAGATCAGAGAAGAAATAAATAAAATTGAGAAGAATAAAACAATAGAAAAAATCAATGAAACCAAGAGCTGGTTCGTTGAAAAAATTAACAAAATAGATAAACCCCTAGCCAGACTTAAGAGAAAAAGAGAATCTACACACATAAACACAATCAGAAATGAGAAAGGAAAAATCACGACGGACTCCACAGTAATACAAAGAATTATAAGAGAATATTATGAGAATCTATATGCTAACAAACTGAAAAACATAGAAGAAATGATCAACTTCTTAGAAAAATACAACCTTCGAAAACTGACCAAAGAAGAAACAGAAAAACTAAACAGACCAATCACAAGCAATGAAATTGAAATGGTAATTTAAAAACTACCCAAGAACAAAACCCCCAGACCTGATGGATTCACCTCTGAATTCTACCAGACATATAGAGAAGAAATAACACCCATTCTCCTTAAAGTTTTCCAAAAAATAGAAGAGGAGGGAATATTTCCAAACTCATTCTATGAAGCCAGCATCACTCTAATACCAAAACCGGGCAAAGACCTCACCAAAAAAGAAAATTACAGACCAATATCCCTGATGAACGTAGATGCAAAAATACCCAACAAATATTAGCAAACCGAATTCAAAAATACATCAAGAGGATCATACACCATGACCAAGTGGGATTCATCCCAGGGATGCAAGGATGGTACAACATTCGAAACTCCATCAACATCATCCACCACATCAACAAAAAGAAGAACAAAAACCACATGATCATCTCCAAGATGCTGAAAAAGCATTTGACAAAATTCAGCATCCATTCATGATTAAAACTTCCAACAAAATGGGTATAGACAGCAAGTACCTCAACATCATAAAGGCTGTATATGACAAACCCACAGCTAACATCATACTTAACGGCGAGAAGCTGAAAGCTTTTCATCTAAGATCGGGAACAAGACAGGGATGCCCACTCTCTCCACTGTTATTCAACATAGTACTGGAGGTCCTAGCCACAGCAGTCAGACCAAACAAAGACATACAAGGCATCCAGATTGGTAAAGAAGAAGTCAAATTGTCACTATTTGCAGATGACACGATACTGTACGTAAAAAACCATAAATACTCCATTCCAAAACTACTAGAACTCATATCTGAATTCAACAAAGTTGCAGGATACAAAATTAACACACAGAAATCTGTTGCTTTCCTATACACTAATGATGAACTAACAGAAAGAGAAATCAGAAAAACAATTCCATTCACAATTGCATCAAAAAGAATAAAATACCTAGGAATAAACCTAACGAAGGAAGTGAAAGACCTGTACTCTGAAAACTACAAGACACTCCTAAGAGAAATTAAAGAGGACACTAACAAATGGAAATGCATCCCATGCTCTTGGCTAGGAAGAATAAATATTGTCAAAATGGCTATACTACCTAAAGCAATCTACAGATTCAACGCAATCCCTATCAAACTACCAACAGCTTTCTTCAATGAACTGGAACAAATAATTCTAAAATTCATATCGAACCACAAAAGACCCCGAATTGCCAAAGCAATCCTGAGAAGGAGGAATAAAACAGGAGGAATTACGCTCCCTGACTTCAAGCTCTACTACAAAGCCACAATAATCAAGACAATTTGGTATTGGCACAAAAACAGACCCACAGACCAGTGGAACAGAATAGAGACATTAACCCAAACATATACAGTCAATTAATATTTGATAAAGGAGCCTTGGAATATACAATGGGGAGATGACAGCCTCTTCAGCAGCTAGTGTTGGAAAAACTGGACAGCTACATGGAAGAGAATGAAACTGGACTACTGTCTAGCCCCATACACAAAGGTAAACTCAAGGTGGATCAAAGACCTGAATGTAAGTCATGAAACCATAAAACTCTTAGAAAAAAATATAGGCAAAAAGCTCTTGACATAAACATGAGCGACTTCTTCATGAACATATCTCCCCGGGCAAGGGAAACAAAAGCAAAAATGAACAAGTGGGACTATATCAAGCTGAAAATCTTCTGTACAGCAAAGGACACCATCAGTAGAACAAAAAGACATCCTACAGTATGGGAGAATATATTCATAAAAAACGTATCTGATAAAGGGTTGACATCCAAAATATAAAGAACTCATGCACCTTAACAAACAGAAAGCAAATAATCCAATTAAGAAATGGGCAGAGGACATGAATAGACACTTCTCTAAAGAAGAAATTCAGATGGCCAACAGGCACATGAAAGATGCTCCACATCGCTAATCATCAGAGAAATGCAGATTAAAACCACAATGAGATATCACCTCACACCAGTAAGGATGGCCAACATCCAAAACACAAACAACAACAAATGTTGGCGAGGATGTGGAGAAAAGGGAACCCTCCTCCACTGCTGGTGGGAATGCAAATTAGTTCAACCATTGTGGAAAGCAGTATGGAATTTCCTCATAAAACTCAAAATAGAAATACCATTTCACCCAGGAATTCCACTCCTAGGAATTTACCCTAATACTGCAGCAGCCCCATTTGAAAAAGACATATGCACACCTATGTTTATGACAGCACTATTTACAATAGCAAAGAAATGGAAGCAAGCTAAGTGTCCATCAGTAGATGAATGGATAAAGAAGATGTGGTACATATACACAATGGAATATTATTCAGCCATAAGAAGAAAACAAATTCTACCATTTGCAACAACATGGATGGAGCTAGAGGGTATTTTGCTCAGTGAAATAAGCCAAGCCGAAAAAGACAAGTATCAAATGATTTCACTCATATGTGGAGTATAAGAACAAAGAAAAAAAACTGAAGGAACAAAACAACAGCAGACTCACAGAACCCAAGAACGGACTAATAGTTACCAACGGGAAGGGGACTGGGGAAGATGGGTGGGAAGGGAGGGATAAGAGGGAAAAAGGGGCATTACGATTAGCAGACATAATGTTCGGGGGTCACGGGGAGGGCTGTACAACTCAGAGAAGACAAGTAGTGATTCTATAGCATCTCACTACGCTGATGGACAGTGACTATAATGGGGTTGGTGGGGGGGACCTGATGAAGGGGTAGGTTAATAACCACAATATTGCACATGTAATTGTAGATTAATGATACCAAAATAAATTATTTAAAATATATATATATATATGTACAAAGCACTCACAAAAAACAAATATATATGTTAAACTGCAACGGAAATATCAATGTATTAGAAAAAAAAGAACATAAATCAAACAATCCCTAATCTCTAATCTCACTCTAATAAAATGACAGATAAGAAAATCTGTAGATTAGCCTTCTAGTTTCTGCTTACTATGTGGAAAGCTAGAAAAAGTATTATGCCCTCTTTAAAACAATAGTAATAAGAGCAAAAAAAAAAGCCATAAAACACCATGTTCATGACTTTTCTTGAATTTATCAAAGAATAGATATTAAGGGTAGACCAACTAGCCTGAAATCTAAGGTGACTGGAGAAAGAAACAGAATGTTTCTGGTGCAGATGCTCCCAGAAAATAAGTCTAATGGAGAAAGTGGACAATTTAAGGTGAGAAAATTCAGTGAATAGAAGGAAACTGTAAGAAATAATCAACCAAAAATGCTATAAATCAAGAACATAATGAAAGAAAGAACTATCTATGCTGATAGATTCAACATAGCTGAGGGGGGAAAGCCAGAAAACTTGAAGGTAGGTCAATAGAAATTAGCCAAATTTCTATTTACAAATGGAAAAATCAGGGCCTATAAGAGCTGAGGAACAATATGATATAGTCTGACATACATGTCATTGGAATCCCAGAACAAGAAGAAAGGGAGAACAGGCAGAAGAAATATTTGAAAAACGAAGAGCCAAAAATTTTCTAAATTAATGATGGTATCAAACCACTAATATAAGAGTTCTGAAAACACTGAGCAGCATAAATGGTCCCCCCAGAAAAGAAAAAATATCATACAACATACCAAGTCATATCATATTGAAACCATAGAAAATAAAATACAAAGAGAAAATCTTGCAATCAGTCAGAGAAAAAGGACACATTTCATTCCAAAGAACAAAAATAAAAATGACATTAGACTTCTTATCACAAACCATGCATGACAGCATACGGCGAAATAACATCTTCAAAGTAGTAAAGGAAAAAAACTTTCAATCAAGAACTTGATATCCAGCAAAAATACCTTTCACAAATGAAAAAGAAAGAATTTCTCAGGCAAAATCTAAGGGAACCCATCACCAGCAGACCTACTCTACATAAAATGTTAAAAGAGGTTCTTTGGACAGAAGGAATATGACACCAGAGTGGAAAGCTGGAGCTATACAGACAAATCAAGAGCACTGGAAGTGGGATAATGAAGGTAAAAATAAAGCTTTTTTTCTTACCTTGAATTGCTCTAAAGTTAAATGATTATCTTAAATAAAAGAGCAGCCGTGTATTGTTTGTTCACAGAATGTATAAAAGTAACACATACGACAACAATATATAAAGAGGGAGGGAAATGAGGATATACCATTTAACTACATGTGAAGCAGTATAAGTCATAGGTTGGCAAAGTGAGCAAAGATGTAAACTTTAGGACAATACGTTAAAAAATAAATAAGCAGTATAAATAATCATAAAGATGAAAAGGAATCATGAGAAATGCCAAACTTTTTCTTAAAGTTTAACTCAAAAGAAGACAGAAAAATGAAACAAAAACAGATGAAGCAAATAGAAAACAGCTAGCAAAATGAAAGATTTTAATACACTTATATAACTACATGAATGTAAATCACATAAACATCAAATTAAAAGACTAATATTGCCAAATTGGATGAAAAAAGCAAACTCCACTATATGTTGTTTCAATTTACTTTCAATATAAAGACACAGATAAAGGTTACAAGTAAAATGACATGAAAATATACTGTAAAACAATAATTAAGAGCTTGAGTAGTTATATGAATATCAGACAAAACAGCATCCAAAACAAAGAATATTACTAAAGAAAAACAGGAACATAATATAACTATAAAAAAGTCAACTCTCTAAGAATATATAACAATACAAAATGCTTATGCACTTAATATAGTTACAAATATATGTACTATATGTAAGCAAACACTGAGCACACTGGAAGGAGAATTAGACAAATACACAATTGATATTGGAGACCTCAACGTTACTCTCAGTAATTAGTAGAACAAGAAAATATAAAACCAACAAGGATACAAAATACCTTAAAAAGACTAAGAATCAACTTGGTCCCAGTGACATTTATAAAAGACCTCATACAGTGACCACAGATTACACACTCCTTTCAAGGCACATGGAACAGTTATCATATTATGGGCCACAAGACAAACCCTAAAAAGTTCAAAAGAACAGAAACCATACAAGCTATGTTCTCTGAACATAACAAAATTAAACTACAAGTCAACAAAAATACACCTGAAAATCTCACCCCTAATATCTGGAAATTAAACCACATACTTGTAAATTAATCTATAGGACAAAGAATAAGTCTCAAGGGAAATATCAAAATATTTTAAACTCAGTGAAAATGAAATGAGTACAATATACCAAAATTTGTGGGAAGCAGGCAAAACAGTGTTTAGAGGGAAATCTGTAGCATTATGTGCTTATATAAGAAAAGAGGAAGGGTCTAAAATAAATAATCTCCACCATAAGAAACTAGAAAGAAGAGCAAATTAAACTTAAAGCTAGCAGAGGAAGAAAATAATAATAAAGATAAAAACAGAACTAAATGAAATTAAAAGAATATCAATGAACTCAAAAGCTGATTCTTTGAAAGAGCTGTAAAAACCACTAGCCAGAATTAACAACAAAAAAAGTGAGCATATAAATTGCCTTAGCAGGAATGAAAGAGTGGACATCCCCAGATACATATTTACATCTGTGATCTGTGGCTGCCAGCAGTTGGAGGGAAAGAGGGATGAACAGATGGAGCACAGAGGCTTTTTAGAGCAGCCAAACTACTCTGTAAGTAACAGTGGGGGCAACATGTCATTATACACATCTCCAAAACCCAGAGGATGTACAACACCAAGAGGGAGCCCTAAGGTGACCTGTGGACTTGGAGCAATAATGGTGTTTCAATGCAGGTACATCAATAATAAAGAAAAAGACAAATGACAAACTGAGGAAATACTGACTTTTTGCCAAAGGGTTAATGTTCCAGATTATTTAAAAGGAAAACATAGAACTTGATTAAAAAATTAAAAACCAACAAAAAAAGGCAAAAATCCAGAATAAAAAATTCAAAGAAATAAAAGGGACGTGATATAGAGTCAATCCCATTACTATCAGGAAAAGTAAAAACAAAACAATGAGAAAGATAGGCAAAAAATAAGGCTGATAATCTATGTTGGCAAGAGTGTGGGGAAATGAACAGCCACTTATGCCCTTGGTGGGAGTGTAAACTGGCATACCCTTTAGGGAGGACAGTTTATCAGATACCTATAAAAATTTTAAATGCACAGATAACATCTTTAAAATGTTTAAATGCTCCCTTCCACATACACACCGTATATAGAGTCACATCATACCAGCTCAGGCCAAGGGACCATGAACAGAAGAAATGTCTCCCCTCTGAATAAGAACACTTCTTTCTTGCTCTCTTTCTTCCATGCTAGTAACCAGAGAAGCCACCGGCTGCTTTTGGTTTAGCGACAGGATAGTTAAGCCTCCATCATCAGCCTGGGACCCTGCGGGACTGGGTGGAGCTAAAGCCCCTACCAACCCACCCTGCACAGGTAGAATGAATGAAAAAATAAACCTTTGTTCATGAAATCACTGGGAATAAAATCTGCACGAACCTTTGTGCCAGCAATTTGCCTTCTGCGTATCCATGTGGACTGTTCATGGATACCATGTACACTTTCCAATGGGAAAAAGAAATAAAGGTAGCCTGTACATCTATCAAAGGAAAATCATTAAAGAAATTAAAATAAAGCTATACTTATTGATATAACAGTATAATCCTACTTACATTAAAATATGCATATTCAAATGAATTAAGATCCAGAATAATTCACTGTTAATTGTCTGTAACTACTGCCTAATCATAACAATGGTTGGCTCTTGGGGTCAGGAGAAAAGACAGTAAGGGGGTCATTCATTTTTATTAGGTATTCTTCTGTATTGTTTATTTGTCAATGCAAAAGTTATCTATACAGTATCCATGCTATTTTTAAATCAATAAAAGCGTTTTTTAAATTAATTCATTTTCTGTACAACTTAAATGACCAGTTAAGATATATAATGGGAAAACTGAGCACATTCCAAAAAGCAATGAGAAAAATTAAACAGCAAAGTTTAATTTTAACAAGAATTATTGAGAAACTATAAAAAGAGAAACCACAAAATTCTGCTAGCTATTTTAAAGCATTCAAATGAAAGGCATGCCATATGTACAATGTTTCTAGATGGGAAGTCTTAATATATTAAAGATGTCAGATTGCAACAAACTGATCGATAAATATAATACAGTTAGAATCAAAATCCCAATGGGCCCATTTCCAGAACTATACAAAATGATTCTCAAGTACCTCTGGGAGAATGAAACAAAAATAGTCGAGACATTTTGCAAAAGAAGAAGAATGAGGAGGCTCTTCCACAATTACATAATAAAACACAATATAAAACCGCAATCATTGAGAGTGTCGTGTTGGGGCAGGAAAAAAAATCAACCAAACAAGAAAGCCCAGAAATATCTCTGAGTGTATTAGGGAATTGAGTCTGTTTTTTTTAAAAAAATAGCATGAAAAATCAGTGCCAAATGTATGAATCCTTGGATAAGTAGCCCTGGGACAATTAAAAAGAAATGGGATGGGCAAAAGATTTCACCTCAAAGTAGAAGAATCAAACTTTGAGGTTTGTTTAAAAATTAATTCCAGGTGGTCCCCAGAGTCAGAAAACTGAAATACACACATAAGAAACTTCACACACAAAACTATGAAAACCAAGAGGAAAACAAGAAAACCGAGGTGGATAGCCCTCTGATTGGTAATTGAAAGATAATCCTGTATTTAAAAAGAATACTTCTTCACTCAGAAAAAAAAAGTATATAAACTAGAAGCAAAATCAAATGGCAAACAAAATCAAAATGAAGTGGAAAAAAAATCAAGACACAAGTCAGACAAAAGCTTAAATAATTCACATTATGAAACTTTCAGGAATGTCATTAAGAAAAGTACATAAATGAGCAAAGCACATAAACTATTCACAGATGGAATATGCAAATGGTTACTAAATATGTAAAAACACTTTACCTCATGAATGAGCAAAAAAAAAAATGTAAATGAAAACAAGAATGATGTTCTGGTTTTTATTCATCCAATTAACAAAGATTTTTTGAAAATCAGTAATCCAAAATGCTGGCAATGGGAGAGTGGGGTGGACACTCTTGATGCACCATTATGAAGTGGCACAGGTTTCAGAAGGGAATTTTACAATATGTATTAAAGCCTTAAATTGTCCATACTTTGTGACCTAGTAACGTCTCTTTAAGGACTTAAGATCTTGGCGAAGCAAAGCATCATGCATGTTTATTGCGGCATTACATGGAAATAGACTAAAACCTAAATCTCTAACAAACAAGCTAACAGGAAACAGGCAAGCTCTAAAAATTGTATTTACAAAATGGGTTTTAATGATGCGGGAAAGTGATGAGATAGTAAATGAAAAACAATGATTTTCATAGTTTCAGGGAATCCTACATGATTCCAGTAACAGCTCTCAATGAATCACATCCTTCTGTGTCCATGATCCTTTGCGATGCGACTTCACCTCTCTGCCCATCATGAGATGGGGGTGAGCGTATTTTCCAAACCTTGAACAGGACTTGCCTGGGACTTGCTCTAACCAGCAGAATGTGGTAGAAGTGACTTCATTCAACTCCAAATGCTAAATAAGCCTTGTAGCTAAATAAGACATTGTTGCTACTTTGGCCCTATGATTCACTGCCGAGACCACCAGGTAAAAAATCTCGTCTTGCCTACTGGAGGACAAGAGCATGCGAGGTGTCCAGCCACCTGCTCACCCTGTGTGCCAGGAAGATGGGTGAGGCCCTCCTGGACCTTCCATCCCAGCTGCACGAGGGCGCCCAGATATATAGCATTATGCTTTAAAAATTAAGTTACCACCCCAACTACACTGAGAACTCTTTTATAGTAAAGACTATGTCTTTCAACCATGAACACAAACAAGGCACACAGTAGGTGTACAATAAATGTTTGATATATAAAAGGACATGGCAAGCCTTAGGCTTGCTACCTTCCCAGGTGCAGGATTGGGCTACAGCTGCCAAAGTCCTCATTCCTCCCTGGGGCTCCTAGTGTCCACTGGACCAGACCTGGTCCAACCACCCAAGTAAATTATTATTTTTTTCAATATAACCCTTCAAGCAAGCCCAGCTACTTTCTCAGAGCTGATACAAAAAAATGGCACTTTCATTCATCCAACAAATACTGGGTGCTCATCACGGGCCAGACACCGCAGCAGACACCACAGGTGCAATGGTGGTAAATACAAATGTGCTCCCCACCCTATGGGCCTCACAGTCTAGCGGGAGAGGCAGACACCAGTCAATAATGCCACCAATCAACACATGATGACAAACAGAGTTAAATGCGCTAGAAACAAAAGGACTGCGCTCACAGGGGGCGTGTGCACAGGGGCTGGCCAGATTTGGAGGTCAGGGAAGGCTCCTTTGTGGGAGCGACACCCTAGCGAATAATGGAAAGGCCTGTCCTCAGAGAATCGGGGAAGGGCATGGAGAAAAGAGCGCCAGTCAGAGGGAAGAGAATGTGCAAAGGCTCTGAGCCAAGAATGTGGTCAATTTGAGGAATGGAGAGTGGCTGTGTGACTGAAGTGGGAGAGGGAGAAGCGTGGGCTGGACGTGAGACTGAGACCCATGTTAAGAACTGACCTCGTGCCTGTCCCAAGGGCAAGAGAGGCTCCTTGGTGCAGCAGACAGGGAGCCGGGAAAGGTCTGGCTGACCTGGGTCTAACAGGTACCTGCTCTAGTTAGGAATGTTCTTGCCAGCTTCCCCCACTAGCTGAGCTCCTCCTGGGCAGAATGTCATTCATCCCCATTTCTCAGCAGCTCCCAGTGCCTGGCCTGGGCTGAGACTTGGGGAAATGCTGGAATGGCTCAGCCACTCCTCTGAGAGGCAAGGTCCTGATCAGAATGCCTACCAGGGCAGGAGGGAGCACAGAACTTCCAGCATGAGGGTGGCGATCCTTTAACTCCAGCAGGGCAGCTGCCAACACCCTCCTTTCTGCCCATTTATGCCTTTGTAGCCTTCCCTGGGTAAGAGCATCGCGGAGAGTCGGGTGGTTGTGGGGAAGGTTCTGCTGCAGGCACTGAGTCTTCCTATCTTAACTCCAGCCACAGGCCACTTCCAAAGGACTTTGTGCAGAGTCCTAACGTCATTGAGATACAAGCTCACTGACCCCAAGAACTTCCCCCATTGCCAAGTGTGGATAAAATGAGAGTTCCTGTGGCCAGGATTCTGACCCAGCCCTGGTTGACTAGCTCACTGTACACCTATGGGCAATATATGGCTGTTGACTCTATATAAAGAGCTCCGCCCAGTGCTCTGGGGGTGACACGGTGGCATGGCTGCAAGGCTGCAGGAGAGCAGAGCAGAGGCTGGAGTGGTGGCAGTGCCAAGGACAGAGGCCCAGAGGACAGCTCTGCGGGACAACTGTTCAGAGAGGCCCAGAGGCCAGCTGTCCAGGATGACAATGCAGAGAGGCTCAGAGGACGGCTGTGTGGGACGGCTGTGCAGACAGCAGGGCCCAGAGGCAGAGACCAGCTTGCTGCATGCAGACTCGCTCTGAGTGAACGGGATTTTAGTGACTGACCTGCTACCTGGAATTAAAGTTGGGCATTACCTTTTCACCCCAAGAACAGTTTTGCTGTCAATTTCTTTGGTCACATTGAATCCATACCGAACTTGCCCAGGGCTGAAACCCATTGGCAAGACAGCAAGTCCTCTGCAAGAGCCCACTGCATCCTCCTGAGGGGCCCACCTGCTCCCTGAAGCAGTATCTAGGTTTGTCTCAAGGGAAGAAGGCACAGCGAGGGAGGCCACCCCTCCCACCAGAGCTGTTCACAGGGCTCTGTGAATATTTTCCATATTCCTTCCAGTAGAGGAGGCACTCTTATAATCCAGAGATCAGCAAACTTTTTCTGTAAAGGTCCAGATGGTAAATATTTTAGGTTTTGCAACTATTCACCTTTGCCCTTGTAGTGGGTATGCAGCCACAGACAATACATAAACAAATGGGGTGGCTTCATTCTAATAAAACTTTATTTACAAAAAGAGGAGGCGGGCCACAGTTTGCCTATGATCATAGTTTGCCGATCCCCATTCCACAACTCTCCACTCCATGATTTATCTTTTCTCCTCTTTTCTCCCACAAATAACACAAAATCGTCCTTCAAGTTATCCCTTCATTCATTTACAGGGGGAAAAAACAGAGAATGAGGGTATCTACTGTATGCCAGACACTGTGCTAGGCAGTGGAGGGTATAATCTGAAACATCATAGACAGGGCCCACTTTCTCATGCAACTTAGCATCCAGTGGGGAAGACTCATGGAAAAGTGTTCATTTATCTCTACTCTGTATATTTCCCTCTGAATAACACACAGCCCTCAGCTACCACATGATCAAAAGCCCACATCAGGTTCAGGGAAGATGGCAGCGTGAGCAGGGCGGAGGAAATCTCCTCCCAAAACCATATATATCTATGAAAATACAGCAAATACAACTATTCCTAAAAGAGAGACCAGAGTATACAGGACAGCGCACAGCCTGCATCTGCACCTGAGAGGACATGGCACCCTGCGAGACGGGTATGATACAGAGCCGAGACCCGGTGGGACCCGAGTACTCCCCCACCCCAGCACACCGGCGGGAGGAGAGGATTCAGAGCTGGGAGGGAGTGGAGGAACAGGCCCGTGAAATAACCAGCCCCAGTGATCTGCACTGGGAGCACTGACACATATCGCCCGGTGTTATCAGATATTGGAGAGGAAGAAGGTGCAGGTTTTGAGCTGGGAACGCACCCGGGTCCTTGCAGCAGGCCCCCCAGGACAAAAGAAAAGCGCGCACTTTTTTTTGGCGGTCTTAAAGAGGCAAGGGCCCAGTAGAGTCCCAGCACACTCGGCCCAGCAGGCTGGGAGTCCTGAGGAATTTCGGACCCCTTGGCTGGCAACTGGGAAAACGTAGCTGCACTGAAACTTCACATAGAGAACAACAGCCTCCCATTCATTCCCGCCCTGGCCAGAGCTACAAAGGGCCCAGCGGAGTTGCACAGCCGTGGCTGCGGAATAGTGGAGCAACAGCGCCACCTACAGCATCCTTACAGAATCTACTCGCAGTGGGCATTTTTTTTCCTTTCTTTCTTCTCTTTCTTTTTTTTCTCTTTTCTTTCTCTTCCTTCTTTTTTTTTTAAAGTCTTAAAGAGCCCAGCTGACATACGTGGCAACTACCAGCGACCAATTATATCGCCATGAAAAGACAGAGGAATATAGTAGAGACCAAGCTCACCCAGACCCAGAAAACACCAGAGAGGGAGACTGAAGGGATGGAAATGCACAATCTTCCAGAAAAAGAATTCAGAATAAAAGTCATAACCATGCTGATGGATCTACAGAGAAATATACAAGAGCTGAGGGAGGAAGTGAGGGAAGTCAGGAAAGACAATGCAGAAATGAGACAAGCCATCGAAGGGCTTAGCAGCAGACTGGACGAGATGCAAGAGGGTGTTAACGTCATAGAAATCAGAGAACAGGAATACAGAGCACCTGAGGCAGAGAGAGATAAAAGGATCTCTAGGAATGAAAGAACATTAAGAGAACTGTGTGACCAATCCAAACGGAGCAATATTCGTATTATACGAGTACCAGAGGAAGAGAGAGAAAAAGGGATAGAAAGTGTCTTTGAAGAAATAATTGCTGAAAACTTCCCCACGCTGAGGAAGGAAATAGTCTCGCAGTCCACGGCAGCCCACAGATCTCCCAACACAAGGGACCCAAAGAAGACAACACCAAGACACATAATAATTAAAATGGCAAAGATCAAAGATAAGGACAGAGTATTAAAGGCAGCTAGAGAGGGAAAAAAGATCACCTACAAAGGAAAACCCATCAGACTATCATCAGACTTCTCAACAGAAACCTTACAGGCCAGAAGAGAATGGCATGATATATTTAATGTAATGAAACAGAAGGGCCTCGAACCAAGAATATTGTATCCAGCAAGATTGTCATTTAAATATGACGGAGGGATTAAACAATTTCCAGATAAACGAAAGTTAAGAGAGTTTGCCTCTCATAAACCACCACTACAGGATATCTTAAATGGACTGCTCTAGAGGGAAGCACACCTAAGGCTAAAAAGATGTCACCAGAGAAAATAAAATCATAGCAAAGAAAGCAGACCATCCAAATACTAACTAAAGGCAAAGAATAAAACACCTATTATAGAAAGAATGGAGGAGGAGGAATAAGAAGGGAGAGAAATAAAGAAACATCAGACGGTGTTTACAATAACTTAACAAGAAAGTTAAGTTAGATTGTTAGATAGAAAAGAAGCAACCCTTGAACCTTTGGTAACCACGGATCTAAAGCCAGCAATGGCAATAAGTACATCTCTATCGATAATCACCCTAAATGTAAATGGACTGAATGCACCAATCAAAAGACACAGAGCAACAGAATGGATAAAAAAGCAAGACCCGTCTATATGCTGCTTACAAGAGACTCACCTCAAACCCAAAGATACACACAGACTAATAGTGAAGGGATGGAAAAAGATATTTCATGCAAACAACAAGAGGAGAAAAAAGGAGGTGTTGCAGTACTTGTGTCAGACAAAATAGACTTCAAAACGAAGAAAGTAGCAAGAGATAAAGAAGGACATTACATAATGATAAAAGGGTCAGTCCAAAAAGAAGATATAACCATTATAAATATATATGTACCCAACAAGGGAGTGCCGGCATATGTGAAACAAATACTAACAGAATTAAAGGAGAAAATAGACAGCAATGCATTCATTTTAGGTGACTTCAACACACCACTCACTCCAAAGGACAGATCAACCAGACAGAAAATAAGTAAAGACACGGAGGCACTGAACAACACACAAGAACACAGACCTAACAGATATCTACAGAACTCTGCACCCAAAAGCAGCAGGATATACATTCTTCTCAAGTGCACATGGAACATTTTCCAGAATAGACCACATACTAGGCCAAAAAAGAACCTCAGTAAAGTTAAAAATATTGAAATCCTACCTACCAACTTCTCAGATCACAAAGGCATAAAACTAGAAATAAATTTTAGAAAGAAAACAAAAAGGCTCACAAATACATGGAGACTTAGCAACATTCTCCTAATTAATCAATGGGTTAACAACCAAATCAAAACAGAAATCAAAGAATATATGGAGACTAATGACAACAACAACACAAAGCCACAACTTCTGTGGGATGCAGCAAAGGCAATTCTAAGAGGAAAGTATATTGCAATCGAGGCCTATTTAAAGAAGGAAGAACATTCCCAAATGAATAGTCTAAAGACACAATTACTGAAATTGGAAAAAGAAGAACAAATGAGACCCAAAGTGACCAGAAGGAGGGACATAATAAAGATCAGAGAAGAAATAAATAAAATTGAGAAGAATAAAACAATAGAAAAAATCAATTACATGAAAAGCTGGTTCTTAGGAAAAATAAACAAAATAGATAATCCCCTAGCCAGACTTATTAAGAGAAAAAGAGAATCTACACACATAAACACAATCAGAAATGAGAAAGGAAAAATCACGATGGGCCCCACAGAAATACAAAGAATCATAAGAGAATATTATGAGAATCTATATGCTAACAAGCTGGAAAACATAGAAGAAATGGACAACTTCTTAGAAAAATACAACCTTCGAAAACCAACCAAACAAGAAACAGAAAAACTAAACAGACCAATCACCAGCAATGAAATTGAAATGGTAATTAAAAAACTACCCAAGAACAAAACCCCCAGACCAGATGGATTCAACTCTGAATTCTACCAGACATATAGGGAAGAAGTAACATCCATTCTCCTTAAAGTTTTCCAAAAAATAGAAGAGGAGGGAATACTTCCAAACTCATTCTATGAAGCCAGCACCACTCTAATACCAAAACCGGGCAAAGACCTCACCAAAAAAGAAAATTACAGACCAATATCCCTGATGAATGTGGATGCAAAAATACTCAACAAAATATTAGCAAACCGAATTCAAAAATACATCAAGAGGATCATACACCATGATCAAGTTGGATTCATCCCAGGGATGCAAGGATGGTATAACACTCGAAAATCCATCAACATCATTCACCACATCAACAAAAAGAACAAAAGCCACATGATCATCTCCATAGATGCTGAAAAAGCATTTGACAAAATTAAGCATCCATTCATGATTAAAACTCTCAACAAAATGGGCATAGAGGGCAAGTACCTCAACATCATAAAATCTATATATGACAAACCCACAGCTAACATCATACTTAGCAGTGAGACGCTGAAAGCTTTTCATCTAAGATCGGGAACAAGACAGGGATCCCCACTCTCTCCACTGTTATTCAACATAGTACTGGAGGTCCTAGCCACGGCAGTCAGACCAAACAAAGACATACAAGGCATCCAGATTGGTAAAGAAGAAGTCAAATTGTCACTATTTGCAGATGACATGATATTGTGCATAAAAAACCCTAAAGACTCCACTCCAAAACTACTAGAACTCATATCTGAATTCAGCAAAGTTGCAGGATACAAAATTAACACACAGAAATCTGTTGCTTTCCTATACACTAATGATGAACTAACAGAAAGAGAAATCAGAAAAACAATTCCATTCACAATTGCATCAAAAAGAATAAAATACCTAGGAATAAACCTAACGAAGGAAGTGAAAGACCTGTACTCTGAAAACTACAAGACACTCCTAAGAGAAATTAAAGAGGACACTAACAAATGGAAATGCATCCCATGCTCTTTGCTAGGAAGAATAAATATTGTCAAAATGGTTATACTACCTAAAGCAATCTACAGATTCAATGCAATCCTATCAAAATACCAACAGCTTTCTTCAATGAACTGGAACAAATAATTCTAAAATTCATATCGAACCACAAAAGACCTCGAATAGCCAAAGCAATCCTGAGAAGGAGGAATAAAACAGGGGGAATTACACTCCCTGACTTCAAGCTCTACTACAAAGCCACAGTAATCAAGACAATTTGGTATTGGCACAAAAACAGACCCACAGACCAGTGGAACAGAATAGAGACATTAACCCAAACATATACAGTCAATTAATATTTGATAAAGGAGCCTTGGAATATACAATGGGGAGATGACAGCCTCTTCAGCAGCTGGTGTTGGAAAAACTGGACAGCTACATGGAAGAGAATGAAACTGGACTACTGTCTAGCCCCATACACAAAGGTAAACTCAAGGTGGATCAAAGACCTGAATGTAAGTCATGAAACCATAAAACTCTTAGAAAAAAATATAGGCAAAAAGCTCTTGACATAAACATGAGCGACTTCTTCATGAACATATCTCCCCGGGCAAGGGAAACAAAAGCAAAAATGAACAAGTGGGACTATATCAAGCTGAAAATCTTCTGTACAGCAAAGGACACCATCAGTAGAACAAAAAGACATCCTACAGTATGGGAGAATATATTCATAAATGACGTATCCGATAAGTGGTTGACATCCAAAATATATAAAGAACTCATGCACCTTAACAAACATAAGTAAATAATCCAATTAAGAAATGGGCAGAGGACATGAATAGACACTTCTCCAAAGAAGAAACTCAGATGGCCAACAGGCACATGAAAAGATGCTCCACATCGCTAATCATCAGAGAAACGCAGATTAAAACCACAGTGAGATATCACCTCACACCAGTAAGGATGGCAACATCCAAAACACAAACAACAACAAATGTTGGCGAGGATGTGGAGAAAAGGGAACCCTCCTACACTGCTGGTGGGACTGCAAATTAGTTCAACCATTGTGGAAAGCAGTATGGAGGTTCCTCAAAAAACTCAAAATAGAAATACCATTTGACCCAGGAATTCCACTCCTAGGAATTTACCCTAAGAATGCAGCAGCCCAGTTTGAAAAAGATGTATGCACCCCTATGTTTATCGCAGCACTATTTACAATAGCCAAGAAATGGAAGCAACCTAAGTGTCCATCAGTAGATGAATGGATAAAGAAGATGTGGTACATATACACAATGGAATATTATTCAGCCATAAGAAGAAAACAAATTCTACCATTTGCAACAACATGGATGGAGCTAGAAAGTATTATGCTCAGTGAAATAAGCCAAGCCAAAAAAGGCAAGTACCAAATGATTTCACTCATATGTGGAGTATAGGAACAAAGAAAAACTGAAGGAACAAAACAGTAGCAGACTCACAGAACCCAAGAATGGACTAATAGTTACCAAAGTGAAAGGGACTGGGGAGGATGGGTGGGAAGGGAGGGATAAGGGGGAAAAGGGGCATTACGATTAGCAGATATAGTGTTGGGGGTCACGGGGAGGGCTGTACAACTCAGAGAAGAGAAGTAGTGACTCTATAACATCTCACTACGCTGATGGACAGTGACTGTAATGGGGTTGGTGGGGGGGACCTGATGAAGGGGGTAGTTTAAGAACCATAATATTGCACATGTAATTGTAGATTAATGATATCAAAATAAATTATTTAAAAAAAGCCCACATCAAAAGCTATTAAAAATTCTGCAAAATAGTTTAAGAAGTCTAAAGCAATTAAACCCACTAGTTGCCCGTAACCCACAGGCCTATTAAACTGCTAAGAACTTCTAAAAAGTTGTGAAAAATGAGTTCCCCTCCACCCTCTCACAGCAGCTTGAGCTCATAAATAAGACCCTAACCCTGGACCCATTCTCTCAAAGCTGGTGGAGACAGGCTTGGAACAAGATAACCTGAGCCTGAGTCTGGGCTCTGATTCACAGGAGTGGTGAAGAGCTGGCTCTGTGACCACCTGGCCAAAGTGCTCAGGTGAATCACACCTCCAGATTTGTCTCCCCACAGGTGGAGCCAAGGTCTGCATTGTAGCAGTCGGAGGTTTTCTGTCTGTGCTCTGGGAAGTCCTATGAATGGATGGAGGTGTCAGAGGAAGTCACCTTGGTCACCAGTGAACTCCCCACTTCCAACTCCATTCACCCAGAGCCAGCTGCTCTTTTGGGTATAAATATCAGGAGTCTGTCTGCTGTTGCATTTGGTGCTAAAAAGAACACTTTTAGACAATAAAAATAAATGTGAAAAGTCTTGAACAAGATGACCCATGTTCAAGGAGCCTTCCCGAAGTTTCCCTCGTTCTCTGATTTTAATTGCACTAGTAGGAAAGCAGTCCCCAAGAGGCCAGAACACAAAGATTCCTCAGGTTCGCCTCCCAAACTCCAGACACCTAAGTCAGGCATCATTATGATGTCTAGACGCAACACTGAAGTCATAATCCTTTCCTATTTTTGAATAGAATTTGTGTTTGTACAAAAAGGAAATCCCTGTTTGTAACAGAATGGCCAAGCCCAGCCCTCCAGAGAGGCGGCCCCATAAAGTAAGGGGAACGCAGTTTATCTGAACCCTGGCACAGGTCAAGGGTTGGTACCTCAAGGGGACAAGTAATACAAGTCACAAATGTTTTATCACCTTTCACTGGGAAAATTCCAGTAAGAGACCATTGACATCTCTTAGACCACAAATGTTCTCTCTCCATAAGGTGTCAGGATACTGAGAGTGGCTAGCTCACCTTTATGATTACCCAGAATGCAAGGCAGCATGTTCCTCCTCCAGCAGAGGGGCTCAGAGTACTGAGCTCCGCATTGCAAGGGCAAAGAGGGTGCCTTTCCCTCCCCCACGTCCCATTGGAAGGTTGTAGCAGGTGCTGAGCCGCAGGCAGCAAAACCAGAATGGAGTGGAAGGAGAAGAGGAAATGCTCATTCACTCAAGAGGAATTGGAGAGGTCACCCTTATCTTGGTACAGCCTGCCCACTCCCTTATGAAGAAGCCAATACCATCCCATTTTGAGAATGAGGCTTGGAGAGGATTTCCATCGGGGAGAAAAACCTAACCTGTCCCTTGGGACAGCAAAGGGCATCATTGTACGCAAGAGGCAATCAATAAATATTAGTCAGACTTCCTTTCAAAAATGAATAAATAAATAAAAGGCATGGGTTTGACTTCTAAGTGGAAAGTACTAGAAGTTCATTGTGTAGCGTGACTTGTTCTCAGTATCCCCAAGGATGAAGACAGAGCAGAGAGGAATCTGGCAATGATGGAATCTTTATTATAAAGTAAAATTATGCAATCTTTATTTACTATAAAGCAGAATGAGGCGATTACCTATCTACATTCTTATTTTTAAATACAAAGACGAAAATGCTCTTCTGGCAACACAGCTCCTGTTTGCAAATTGGACGGAAGCGTAAGACACCAAACAAGAGGAAATACAAATAGTAAAGGCACAGTGAGTTCTGCTATAACTTGTTTTGAAAACACAAATTTGTTCCAATTCGATTGATATGAGGGAACAATTTGAGCATGATGTGGATTTTGCATTTGCTTGTGCATGATTTTCATCCATAAGAAACACAAGGTGAATGCACAAGGCTGCACCAAGCCAAAGAGAGCCCCGTGGACAGACAAAAGCACACACCTCACACACCTGCCGGCTGCCTCAGCTTACTTGTGTGCCATGAGCCACACCTATCCACACTGTCCTTGATTCTGATGACTCCGGTCCCCCACTGCACAGTCTCTCACAAGCTGCAGCCCCTCTCATACCCACGTCCACAACCCAATTTCTGGTCACACTGATTGTAGGTATGTGTTTCTTAATCATTAAACATGTGCAAAACTGTGCTACCTTCTTTTTTTTTACTGTGTCGCTGACAAAACTTTGGAGTTTTGTGCCCTAACCCCACTTTTTGCATAAATGCTGTAGGTTTTTTATTGCATGATTCTAGGTAGCCCAGTGATTTTTAGGAATGCCTAAGTCATAGTATAGCAGGACTTACGGTATGTGGAAAAATGTTCTTCCATGGTTGATATAATTTTTAAAGGAAATACACAAAATTAGAAATTGGTACAGCCTTTGTAGAAGTCATCTGGCAATATTTACCAAGTTATGTCCATGTCTTTGGACCAAGTAACCCCACTGTAGGACACATAAGACATAATTCAACAGGGATTATGGACATAATTCAACAGAAAAAGAAAACAGGATGGATGCATTAAGATGCTCATTGTGACATGGATGTATGTTTGTGTATGTGCGTGCATGTGTAAAGCCACCAAACATAATTACAAAGACTATGTAAGCAAGTAGTAAATGACTACAATGTATTGTTTGTTAAGTGACAAGGAAAAAATGTATTTAAACTGATTAACAGTATGAAAACAAAGACCAAGAAGATAATCACATTTATATGCACACACAGGACACACACACAAGCACACATAGTTGCATTTAAAATTTTTTAAAAGCTAAGTCGCCAAGGAAGGTTTTGAATATGCTAATTTTCAGCTTTGCTAAAAATCAGAAATAGTTCTTCACTGCATATCACATACCCAGCACACTATTTATTTCAAGATGTGAAGGAAGTAATTTGAAATTTTAGTTTCGTGAATACATATTTTTGTCACAGTACAAATCTGAATCCTGAACTACAGCTGGCTATCTTCAGTCTGTCACTAAAACTAATTTGCAGCCCTGCTGCTTGCTGTAAATACGGAAACAATAGTCTCTCTGCAACATGCAAACACACAGGGCAAAACATACCAACAGAAAGCAGAGGTTTTGTTGAATGCCGGCAAATTGCACGATGCTTGCAAACTGACTGTGCTAATGAGAGAAAAGGAGGTGGGAGGGTTTGATGCAAGCAGGAGGATTACCAGGAAGACAACTTTCTGGACAAACCAGATGGCCAACAGGAAGCAGGGCATTTTCATGTTTACCACAGAAGGAACCGCCCAGTGGATTCTACAAAACTTAAAGTCCGCATGTTAAACCACTGGTGTCAAAATCTCTTAATCAGCCCTAACTCCCTTGCAGGGAACCAGATGTTGACAGTGCACGTGGGGTGGGGGGACAGGCCTGGACGTACACCTGAGAGGGACAGAGACAGGATCACTTTGAATGTTTAACAGAAAGTCCTGTTTTTGTGAACAGTTCACGAGTTGGCTTTCCCCTACCAAAAAGCTCTGTCACCCTCTGAACACCTGGGATGCAGAGTAGAAGAGCATGCTCAAGCTTTGGATCCTAACAGCTCTGGGACTTCATCTAAGCTACTTGCTGTGTGACCCTCAGCAAATTACTTGACCTCTCTGCGCTGCCTTTTCCTCTTCAGAAATGCAGGGATAACCGTATCTCTCACAGTTGGTCTGAGGATTAAATGTTTTAAAAACACACATACCTGGCCCTAAGAGGGGCTTAATAATATACTCGTTAAAAATACTCATTAAATTTGACGCTTTCTATTTCAAGAGATATTCCTACTGCTTCTACTCTCAAACTTGACCCCATGCCCGATGGCCCCAGAGAGACACAACACCCTGGCTGACCACACTCGACATGGCACCAAGGGACAGTCTCCTGCAGGATCCTGAGCCACCCATTATCCAACCAACACCGGACGAGGCCAATCAGCTCAGCCACCCCGATCTCCCAAGCTGCACGTGTGAGGGGTGGTGAGCTTGGAAGGGAAGGGGAGACAGAACACTAAGAACTGTTCTTCACACTTAAAGAAAAAAATCCAAACCACTTCTCGTTGTGATTCAACTGAACACAATTAAGTTTGTGCCTGGTTTAAAATAAAGAGGCACAAAATCTCATTCATAGTATAAAATTAGCCACGGGGATGAAAGGACAGACTAGAGAAGGTAGTCAAATGTTCTGTACCAGCTTCCTATGTTGACAGATAGTAACTACACTAGTTGGGGTGAGGATCTGATAATATGGGTAACTGTTGAATCACTATGGTGTATACTTAAAATGAATATAATATTGTATGTCAACTATACTTCAATAAAAACACATGAAAAAATAAAGTAAAATAAAGCCCCCAAATCCCTTAAAAAACCAGCCCATCAGCTGGAGTCTGTGCATGAAACTGCTGGTGCACATTAGCACGGCCTGGCATCCTCCGTCTGCCCTTGTAGTTGTCGGATTCATTCACCAGCATCGTGACCATGCTGGCTGCTGGCTCCTCCACATGTTGGCGAGGCCCCCACACCCCCTTGGTGCTTGCCACAGCAGCAAGAACCTGAACCCTCGCAGATAGGATCCATCGGAGCAGAAGCAAGGGCAGCCTTATCGCCCTCCACCTGGCGGGAGAAGGAGTGGCCTGAAGGAGGCAGGGAGGGTGGCTCTGGGCGAGGTGCTTGGGAAGGAAAATCATACACAAAAAGTGTGTATGGCGATGCAGCCCAAGCTGCGCTGCACAGCTCTGGGATGAAGGGGAAATGGGCGGCTAAAATACAGCGGCCACCAGACACATCTGTTTCGCCTCATCTGATGTATGTAGGGTGTAAGGCTGACTCTGCCAGTTTGATAGCCACTGGGTGTCTGTCACAAGATCAGTAATGCCCAGCCCAAAGAGACAATGGCCTCCCTGGCAGCAAATGGGGACTTTTCTGCCATTACCTAATAGAGGGACAAGAGGAAGAGGACACACGGGTATCAGAAGCCCAGGGCACCAGCCCTGTGGGAGCGGCTTCATTAATAAAACGTTGAACTGCAGACAGGAGGCTCCCCGTGGCCCCAGGAGCCTACTCTTACTCTTACAAGAATCTCTCTTCAAGACAAGTGTGTTCCCTGAGGGTATGGCCCAGGACCTACTGAGCCCTGTCTCCTCCTCCTCCTCCTGCTCATAATGCCCTGTGCAATCCCTGGCACACAGCAGACACTTAATAACTGCTAGGTGGGGCGGGCGGAAGTGTGGATGACTACATGGGGGGGAGGTGGCTGGACGGAGTCTGAGGCAAGCTAGGAGGCCTATGAGCACAGTGACTTGGTCAGATGGTCACCTGCTATTTGTAGACAAACATTCAGAAGATCAGCAGCATGTTTTAAATTAAATCAAATGGCCATTCACATGCCCTTTGGAAGCAGCCATGGGTTATTGTTCAAGATGTTCTGTTTGGACATTGAGGCTTAAGCTAGAGCTCAAAAGATCCCTCTGAACCTTTAATTAGCTTCCATCAGAGAATCTAGGGATGACCAAGACCTTGACATTTGCTCTACCATCCTGCCTCTATTAACAGAGTCTGTGGAAGTGACCCTGTGTGACTTCTCAGCCTAGATCATAAAGTGCCATTCATTCCGCCATGCCCTCTCAGGACACTCATTCTTGGAGCTCAGCAGCCATACTGTGAGGAAGCCCACACTGAGACACCACATGCAGCTGTTCCAGATAACAGCACAGCCTGGGTCCTAGCCAGCAGCAACCACCGGACAGGCAAGTAAAGATGCTTCTGGATGGCTCCAGCCCCCAGCTGTCAAGTGACTCCAGGCTTCAGGTCTTCCCATTGGAGGCCCCAGACATGATGGAGCAGAGACAAACTGATCCCATATGCCCTGTCTGAATTCCTGACCCACAGAATCCCAGAAGCATTAAAATAAAAATGGTCCACCATTAATTTATGGGGTGTCTTGTTTGGCAGCAATGTTACCTGGAATACTGGGACTGAAACTGTCCCCAAACCCAGCCCACTTAGCTTAAGCCTTGACACTGAGCCTCCATCCTGCTTGGGATGGCCCTTTCCTCCTGTAGTTTAGACATTTTTTTAGGGTTTTACTACTTAATACCAATAAAATAAATAAAGGTGCTCTGCCCACCTGGTTTGTCACCCACCATTTATACATCTGTTCTGCTCTTGTACATTAGATCAGCTTCCTCATTTCTGCCACAAGTTCTGGCCACTTCAGTAAAGTCAAGTTACTCTATCCTTGACTCCAGCTCTCTCTGCTTCCCCAGCTGTTTCGGTCCAGAGAACCCCAACATACCTTACACAGACGCCACCGTGGGAACGCTGAGAAGAAATACCATCTCCATACTCCATACTCAATCCAACAAACTCCGGAGCTCACCTGAGGCTGATCAGTGAAAGGTAAATAAGCCCAAAAACAGGCTACCATCAAATTTTACCAAAAGCTCCACTTTTAGAAATCAAATAAAAGGTGAGCATTTATAAAGCTTCTGTAAGAGACAGACTCCAAAGAGCAGCATCAATATGCTGTTTCAATCTATCCCGCCATGTGGGAGGTGGCCAGAGCCTCAGAGCAAGCGGAGCACCGGAAGGCTCCCAGGTTCAGTACCCGGGCTTTGCCCTGAGGATACAGGAATCCCTGTGGGACTTCAGCGCAGAATCAACAGCAACCCGTGCCTCTACCTCATAATCAACAGCGACCCACGGCTTTGGAAGATGGTAACACCCCAAAGGAGCCAGCCATCCAAGGAAAGAGGTTATTTCAACAACCAGAGGGTCTTCATCCTTACTTCCCATATCCAAAACCTGCTGTTTGACCTTCTAAATTGCTTCCCGAGACATTTACAGTTTCCAGTGGCACCACCTCAGGGAGAGCAGGCACAGTCTCTCACAGGAGCCTCCAAACCCCTGTTCCACCTCGGCCTCTCTCCCCACAGTCCCTGCACTACCTCCAGCGAGACAGAAATCTGATTATGTCACTCACCCCCTGTCCTTGCTTAAAACTCGTCACTGGCTCCCCACTGCTCAAAGGAGAAAGTGCGAAATCTTTACTGTGGTCTATACAGCGCTGCGCAGTTTGGCGTCTATCTGCACCTCCTGCCCTTTCGCCCACCCACCTCCTCCTCCCTCTCTACCCTCCGGCCACTGTCTGGAATCATTTCTGCCCCTGCCCCTCACCTTGGGGTCTGGGCCTGGTGCCTGGAGGGTGCTTGCACTTCCCATCCTTCTTCTTCTAATTAATGCCCAAGCCCCTCACATCCATGAAGAAGTGGGCTCTGAGCCAGACTTCCTAGGTTCAAATTCCAGCTCTGCCACTCACTTGTAGTTGTGCCCTTGGGCAGAAGTTCCAAAACATCTGTGTGTCTCAGTTCCTCATGGGGATGACCACTCCTGCTTCCTGGGGTCATTATGAGGGTAAAAGAGTTAACATATGTAAATTAGGTAAAAATCATCATAACAGGGCACAGCACACAAAAGGTACTCCTCCCTGTTAGCTTCTTATTCTTATCTCAGCTCAAATATCATTTCAACAGAGACGGAAGCCTCCTCTGTGGCTCCCCACACTACTATTCCTCCATTAAATGCTCTTTCCTTCAAGCACTTACTGCTTCTTAATTATACATCCTTCAGTGGGACTCTCTGATAAGTGTATGTCCCAGTACTAGTCACAAGGGTGGAGGATGTGTCTGGTTTTGCTCACATGACATTCCAATACTTGGCACAGCTGCTGACATGCAGTAGATACTCAAACTGAAATCCTATGAATGGACAGATGGACAGGTGGATGGAGAGATTGGTGGATGGACAGATAGATGGATAAAGACAGCCCAGTAAATATGGAAGGGGGAATTTTAATCATATACTAGAAATTCCCTGGCATGCAAAATATGACATGGCTCTTAGAACAGCTTTCCTGCATGATTTGTAGAGGCAAAAGGGCGGGGGGGGCACTTGAGCAGGTCTGTTTCTATGAAGTTTCTCACGGGAAAGGCCGAGCAAGCAGTCCCTAGAGGCACTCACAGGCAGTTGCAAGGGATGCCCAGCCCTCCTGCATGTGCAGCATGCCTCTGTTGTCTGGCTGGTGTTGGGTACTCTTTCCCCAGCACTGTCACCAAATCACCCTGACAGCCTCAGAGAGGCTAAATGAGTTGGTCACACGGCCAAGCCGATGCTCTTATTGCTGCACCAGCCAAATAGGGAGTGAGAAGTGGGTTTTGTTTTGTCTTTGCACAAACTGAGAGACCTCATTTGAAATAAAATGTTAATGCACAATACTCACTGTCAAGGTCATCTGCAAGGAACACGCAACTTGTTTAAAGATGGACGGCAAAATATCACATAATAGATAAAACAGTGAAACTCTCATGGCCACCATGACAGTAAGCACCTTATATGCATAATTCTATTTAATTCCCAAATCAATTCAGTGAGGACGAGTTTAGGACCATGACACCTGAATTACATACTTGGAAACAGAGCCTTTGAGATTTAAAGTGTTGGCCCCCTGATCCAAGGCAAGGCAGGCTGGGCTGGGGGCTAGGCTCAGGAGTAGAATTGGCCACTACAGGGAAAGGATGCAGCTGAAGGAGCTGGAAGTCCAGTCTGGGAAATGTAACATGGGTCCAGCAGCAGACGGTAGGTGGGGGGTGGCAGGGTGGAGGACCTGAAATAGTGAGCGGGCAGGTGGCATCAGGAACGCCTGCCCAGAACAGGGTCCCAGCGGCCAGGCCTTTGTTGGAGACAGAACCCCAGTCCCTAAGAACCCCAGTACTGCCTAGAGCAAGTGAGGGCCTGGGACCTACAGAAACAGGGAGGGTACAGAGGAGGCAAGGACTTGGGACTAGGGAACACTGCGGGAACCCAGGAGCCAAACCAGGAGGCCAGGTGAAACTGTTCTTGGCAACAAGACCAAAGTAGGCCACAGTTCTGGGCTTGATGACTTAATGCTCCCAGGAAACTGGGCAGGAGCCCCTGGGATTCCCAAGGGACTCTTCTGAAGAGAACAACACTTTTATTCCTTCCCAGGTATTGATAAAGCACCTGATATATCCCTGGCCCAGGCTAGGCCCTGGAGATTGAGCCTTGAACAAGACAGACACAGGTCCTGCCTCTCCGAGAGCCTGAGGTCCAAGGCAATGTCTCTCCAGCCAGAGTTTGAGGACTCTCTGGGGTGTTTGTAAAAATGCAGATTCCTGGGCCCTGCCCCAGACCTGCTGGTGGAGGGTAGGAGGCTGTGTGGCCTTGAGCAAGCCATCTAACTTCTCAGAGCCTCAATTTGCCATTTGGAACTAGTAATAAAACTGGCTCCTGAGTTGCTGTATTAAATGATTATACACATAGTAGGGATCGGACCCAAGCCAAAAACATCATGATGGTCATTTTCATTTTCTGCATCATCATCTAGGAAAAGCATCTGAGGCTTTAACAAGACCACTCACAAGTCACCGGCATGCTCGAAATCTTGAAAATCACTGCATTGTTTTTAGCTCTGTGGGCAGTTCCTGCTTTTGTAACATGGGGAACAGCCAGCAACTCAAAATTGAGACAAATAAGTGCCTGTACCCCAGGCTGCCTGGAGGGAAACAAAGCCACCTGGGACCCCAATTCTGAGCCCCTGCTGTCTCTCCTAGGAGGCTAGACATGGTGATGGGAAACAAGGAGGCTGTCCCTGGAGAGCATCATGCTGTGCAGTCATGGTGGACAGGACGCACCTTGCTCACAGCTTGTGTCCATCTAGGCAGAGATTACGGCAACAGACGCGGCCCAAGGGGAAACCAACAAGTCGCCAAGGTCCGCCTTGGTCACCTTCTTTCCCATCCCGGCCCTCCCCTGACATCTTGGCATCCAAGCGCCCGTAAGCTTCCCAAGCACCACGGCTATCCTCAGTGCCGGCTCATGTCCCAACAGTGTCCCCGTCGCCCAGGCCTAGACACTGTAATGCTACCAGCCTTCAAACACAGAGCAAAATGACACTGAGGTAGAAATGGGCTGGTCAGGCACGACGGTGGGAAGAGAGGGACCCTGGGCATCTCTGGGGCTCTGCAACTACAATAAACACTTAGAGACCCCTCTTCCTGGACGATGATGCGGAAAATTAAACTGATGCACACAAACCAAAGAGACGAACCCACTCAGCTCGCTCAGGGGACGCCCTCCACTCCCCCTGACTGCTCCCTTCCTGGACACACCAGATTCCATGCTGGGTCCTGGAAACCACTGACAGCCCCCCGAACTCTAGATGCCAGGAAACCAATGAAGCAAGGAGACAAAAACTAAGGACTAGGTCCTCCCATGCAGATCTGAGGCTAATTCCTGCCCTGTTTGTGGACAGTCACTATTTATTTAGTGCCCAGTGACCAGGCAGTGCAAAGCCAACCCACACACCTAAATGCCTCCAACACCTTGTTGCTTTCACTTGATTCCTACAGGAAATAGTCTGGTGACAAGAGTGTGCTCTTCCACCACAGCAAGGAACACAGTGCTCTGCTGACAGCCTCTAAACATTGGGGGCACTATGCCAGGGGATGTCTATCTACTCAGGCCTTCAACGTGGCTTCTGAAAGACCTGTTGCTGTAGGGAACACATGTGCTGGCATTTCTACCTGGGATGCAGAGTGCACGTTCCTCTCAAACCAGTATACGAATGACAGTAGGCTGCAGCTGATCCGCAGCTCTGAGTGGTACTGTGATGCCACAGCGTTAGCCAGCAAGGACTTCAGTGGGCTAGCCTGGGAATCCAGCTTGTAATATTGCTTCTGGTTCAAAATTAAACCCTAAGAGCCAGCCACTTCAGAAACTGAGTTTGTGTGGTTGCTGAAAGGTTTTCTTTAGAGTCACTGGAGGGGTAAGTTATCTTAAATAAGAGAACAGACTAAAATAACCAAAGAGAACCCACATTGTATCATTATAAGGAAGTGGCTACAGGGAGAAATAATGTGTTCATCTTGAAGAGACTTTGAACAAGGTGAACACATTTCTGCTAAGACCCCTCCTCCCAGGCAGTCAGGGGCTTCCTCCTCTGTGTCCCCAGCGCCTGACCAAAGCCAGGAGTACCGTAAACCGCAGTGAGAACAACCCCCACGGGACAGGAGCGCTAAGGACGGCATCACTGCTATGCACTGGCCGCTCCCACGGGCCGGGCTGCTGCCAAACACTTCACTTACTCTTACTGACTCCTCACAACAGTTCTCAGGGGCAACCACTGGGATCATTCCCATTTGACAGGTGAGCCAACTGAGGCTCAGAAAAATTGCTACAACCTGGATTCAAACCCATCATGGACTGAGAGGCCGAGCACTTTCCCAGGGAAGATCAAGTCTCCGCAGACTAACACTGCCCCACAGGGGAGCCCTTCCATTTGGACTACCGGGGCAAGTGAAGATGATAGGTCACCCATGGCCGAGCTGAGCCGCTGAGGACCACCTAAGCAGATCTATCATCTAGCATATAATCCACCATATTTCACTGATTCTAAAATGCACACACAGTTTTGCCACTCTGTCATTTCTGCCATCAGGATTAAAGTCAAAGGTGCCTTCCTTGGCCACCTTCTGCTTCCCCGGGATTGAGCTGGGCAGTGACCAGAGGGAAGACTCAACAGTTAGGCCCCCTCCCCCGCCCAGCCCTCTTGTCCTGATGCCATCCAGTCCCCACAGTCCCTTGGTCCTGTCACCTGCCCCCACTCACCCAGAGGCCAGGCGCCCCTGGACTGCACACTTGGAGACTGCTCCAGGCAGAGAAGGGAGAACCCTGGCCATTGGCTAGCGGAGCCAGCACCCCCGGCAGAGACCCTCCCTGTGAAAAGGGGGTTAGGGAAGTCCTCAGAATCTGATGGAACTTCTCATAGAGACTATAAATAAATTAAACAAAAAGTTCCCAGTGATAAGGAAGCACTGCGTCATCATGGAATTGACAGTGTTTTATTCTTTTTTTTAGTGAAGGTTCCCAATTTGGCTGCACATTGACATCACCTGGGGAGTTTTTTAAATACCAATAAAAAATAAGGAAATAAGAAAATGAATGAATGAATGAAAATCAATGTCCAAATCCCAAATTACTGATGTAACTGGTCTGGGATATTGCCTGGGCCACCAGGTGATTCTAATGTTAGAGGTCCGTCAAATAACAGAGCACCTTATAATTCATGATGTCTCAGAGTCAGTGAAAGCAGATGCAGCACAGATGACTCAGAATTTACCTGGCTGCCTTCAAACTCTCCAGCTTTTTTTTGATGGGATACTGTATCGAGTCAGCAGTAGCAAAGCTGTCAACAATAGAATGGGTATGCAAGCTTCATGCATATTTTATCTGTATTTCTCAGAATATATCTAAGACTGGTTTTATTCAGCCCATTTTACAGATGAGGAAACTGAGGCTCAAAGCCGTCCAATCACTTGCCCAAGGTTATAGAGGAAGACATTGGCAGACCTCCAAAACACAAACCCTTTCCAAAACACCATGCTGGCTCTCAAATATACTGTGTCCTCTAGGGGCAGGGCTAGGAGCTAGAATCCAAGGATAGATAAGCCACAGACCATGCATTCTAAGAGTTGGTAATTCACTCCAGGAGGCAGACGGGTACCCTAGTCATTATCATCCAGGTCACCCTAAGCTCTCCAACATACAAAGGGCTGAGGAAATCCATAAGAGGGGAAATTATTCTTGACGGGAGGAATCAGCTTCCATAGAGGGAAGTACTCTGGACTTGGCCCTTGGAGGGTCAGGAGGATTTCCATTAGCAGAGCAGAGGAGGAGCACAAAAGCATAGAGGGGCCCGGAGGCTATGACCCAAAGGCCTCTTCCCTGCCAAGATCAGCAGGAGCGCTGTATATCCATCCTCTATGGCCCTGATGTGTCAGGGTATCTATGGCAGGCACGTGGCCAGGCTTACCACTGGCTTCTGAGTGCATTTGGGTGCATGGCATAGATCCAGGAATTCCTGGAGAGAGGCAAAGCAGCCACACAGCCATCTCCAGCCATTTCCTCACAGGAGCTGTTTCCCCCTGCACAAAGGCTGCATTCCTGGTGTTTGGCCACACAGCAGGGAGCTTTGCCCAGAAGGGTTGTATTAATTAATCCCTGGCTTGGTATCAAGTGTAGCTTTGGCCTCACAGCCCTGAGGAACTGAGCCAAACACCAAATTTACAGTTTGCATCCTATATGTGGCTGAATCTGAGGCTGGGAGATGGGATGACTCTAAGGACCTGAACCGCAGTTGCTTCTGAGCCCCAGATTCACTAAATGCAAACCCTCTAAGTGTCAGAATGCTCGGTGGCCCCACCAGACCTTCCTTGGGAAGGGCCACCACACTCCAGAGGCTGTGACCCCACTAGAGGACCATGTAGGACAAACACCATCCACCCAGAACACACTATCTCAAGAAGTCCTGCTGCTATCTTACTGATTCTCAGTTATTGACCCACAGCCTGCAAATCTGGCCCACCATCTGTTTTTGTAAATAAAGTTTTATTGATAACACAGCCATGCCCATTTTTTTTACATATTGTCTATATGTGGCTACTTTCCCATCACAGAGAGAACTGAGTAGCAGACAGAAATCAAATGGCCCAAAAAGCTGTTAATATTTACTCTGGCCCTTTAAATTTAAAGTTTGCTAAACCCTTCCAAAAACAGAGAAGAAGAAAAGGAGGAGGAGAAGACCAAGAGAAATTTTTATGTCTTAGTGTTCCTGTCACAGGGCTTTTTCCTATGCTATCAGGGTTATTTCTCTCAAAGGACAAAGACCCAGACTCATCAGTATGGTTCATAAAATCCCGTAACACCCTCTGCCCATCTGAAACACATGGAGCACACACATCGTGAAACATATCAGTGTGCCTTACCTGTAGTAAAGGCATTGTATACAAAGCTTTTGTTTCACACAAAAATACATACACACACATTTGTGTACTGAGCCCATGATACAAAATGTATTTCTTTAGTAGGTTATGGTCAGAAAAGTCTGAAAGCCACTACACTAAAACTCCATAAATTACATCTCAAATATATCCATGTCTCGGCATCACCACTTCATGAAACCTCCTACCTGGACCTTTGATGCTGCCTCCTACCTGGTCTTCCTGCTTCTGGTCTTGGCCCCTCCCACTGCATTCTGCACACCCAGCACTCAGTGGCCAGCTCTGGAGGGGCCTGTCCTGAAACCCTTTGGTTCCCCAGGGCTGTAGGAATAAAACTGAGGCTTCTTATCACAGCTGAGAGTTAGCCATGCTCTAGAGCCTGCCTACCTGCCCACTTCTGCACCACACTCTAGTGGTGCGGCCTTCTATCAGCTCCTCAGACATGTTCAGCTCTTTCCCGTTCAAAAGCCTTTGTGGATATTATTCCCTTGGATATTGGAGTTGAATTGGGCTTAATTAAGTTAAGGGAGTATATTAACTTAATATATAGGGGGTATATTGGGCTTAGATATTTCCAATTTCCATACACTCACCCCTAACACAAACACACACACACACACACACACACACACACACACACACACACACACATCTTGCCAACATCTATTCATCCTTTAGGTCAAACCTCAGAATATCATCCCTGACACCCTAGACCAAATCAGAGACTTTATATATACTTTTAGCACACTCTTTTATCCCTTATGACACTTACCGAAATTATAATTAGCAATTTGACTTACAGTAACTGTCCCTTTTTACCCCTGGGCAGCAAGTCCCAAGTATCAGGGTCTATGTGTGTCCCATCCACCACTGTGTCCCCATTATAACTCCTGGTCCACAGTTGGTGCCCAAGAAACATTCATTGAATGACTGAACCAACAAATCTCATCCTACAATGTGCAAATCTCACCCACAAATTTCAAGTTCTCATTTGCACATCTAGAAACAATTACACTCAGTCACTTACGGCCTAAACTAGATCTTAAGTGCCAGAAGTCCACAAGAAATTCTGGAAACAGTGTGTGTTATCAACTTGAGAAAACTGAACTCAGGCTGAACTGGAAAACACTTGGCACATTTTACTTCTGAACGCCTGCCAGCCCTGGTGTGAACAGCACACTTTTGTGACAAGCACACGTCTGCTATTCCAAGAACAGTGGGTCTGAGTTCTAGGGCCCAGATGAGTGAACTTCCATTTTTTTCAAATTCTCATTTGTCCCAAACATTCTTGATGTCATTCTACCCACAGGCTTCTAATATGCTGGGGCATTAATCTCTCATCCTCTGAAGTAGGATAACAAGTAGCCGCTCATTGGTTCCTAAAAAGGCCAACTGTGATGTTCCTTAGCATATATTTAAGCTTCTTCCATTTATGTGTGTCTGAGTCACAAAAAAAGCAGTAACATCTATTTCAAGTTCAAAAATGATTTGCTTTTCCAGAAAAACAAAAATGTCAGGTTCAGAGGAATGAAGATTGGCCATGAGTTCAAACTGTTGAAGCTGACTAATGAGTCCTTAGAAGTTAAATATAATATTCTATTTTGTGGTATGTTTGAAAATGTCCACATGAACATTGAAAAATTAATTGATGAGCATTTAGTGACTGAAATCAATATTCATCCACATGTTCATTCCCAATAAGCATTTGTTTTCAAATTGGCAATGAAATGAAGGAGTGTGTAGACTAAATGAAATAGACTAATTGTTACCACAACAAACAGTAATTGTACGACCCCATCTCCAATTTAATTATAACCCTTTACTAAAATAACATTAAGTTATTAATTTCTAATTATAATGTGTAAAAAGGTGAAATTCTATCTAGAGCAAGTTTTAAATAACTAAAATCACAACCCCAAGTACAGAGCTTGGCATTCGGTATGTATTTATTGAATGAAAGACCAGCTGAGACATCTTTCCCAACTAAAGTGCAACTATTCTCAGCTTAAGCAAAAACGGAAAAAAAGGAATAAGCCTAGGGTTCACATATTGGTTGTGATATCGTTTATCAATAAAAAGAACAAGAACTCCTTGGAGAAATGGCTGACTTCAGGGTTGGGACAGGGAATATACAAAATGAGCCTGGAGCATCTTGTAATGCTAGAAAGTAAGGAAGTGACCAAAAAAAAAAAAGGATGGGGGCGTGTCAAAGGGACATAGGAACCAATCTGAAAGAGTATCCAATGGCCATAGCTAAAACAATTTAAATGTGGGCTGGGCTTAGTGACTGACTTCCTTCCAAAGAACAGCGTGTGAAAACCAGAGTACCTTTAAGAGAGAGAAACTGGGCAGACAGGACCTCAGCCAAGTGATCAAGGTCAACATCAACTGTGGTAAGTCATGTTGACAGCATGCACTCTTGATATGATGGATGAGACAGCACGTCACCTCTTGGGGTCTTCCTCATAAAAATCATTAACCCAATCCCGTCATGAGAACCACACCTGACAAACCCAACTTGATGGACATTCTACAAAATACCAGCTCAGGACTTCTCAAAACTGCCATGAGCATCAGAAACAAAGAAAGTCTGAGAAACCATCATAGATCAAAGGAAGCCAAGGAGACATGACAACTAAATGTAATGTGTTATCCTGGGTGGGATCCTGTGTTATATAAATGAGTCCAAGATGACCTCTGTAGATTGACCCCCAGGTTGTTTACTTCTTCATGGCAGGTGTGAAGCTTGCTAGTGAAAACTCAAAATGTTACACATCCCATTGCTTTAAATATAGCCCAGATGAGCAGATTTTTAGCCATTTAGAACCTGCCTGCTTTGCATACCCCGCAAAATGGCACCCAGTATCTCCTTGTCACAGATAAGATAAACTCTGTACCTATAATGACTCCAGGCCCCTGTTGCCCTTCAAACTCTGTGACCCAGAGACCCTCCACTGGGCTGGGAGCACCACCACCTAAACACACAAACCCCCTCCCCCTGGGCATTCCTCTGCCCTCTGACCCTCTGAGAGTGACCCCTACACCATAGCCTCTGGACAGTCTCATGCTGTGAGGGGCTTCCCCCACACGTGAACCTGTCAAAGAATTACCCAAATAAAGCCTGTGTGTGCTACTGCCAACTCACTGTCATACCTTTTTCCTTGACCAGCCCCCAGATGCCTCAATTCAGGAACAAGAAAAAAAAAGGATGTTAGGGAAAATCCAGTGATGTCCACATGAAGTGTAGTTTAATTAATAGTAAATTCACCAATACTGCATCCTTAGTTGTGACAAATGTACCACAGTAACCTATGATATTAGCAATAGAGAAAGCTGGCTGAGTATACAGAAACTCCGTGGTATCTTTGCAGATTTTCTGTTAACCTAAGGCTATTTTAAAATGAAAAATCTATTTAAATTTTTAAAGGAATAATAAGGAGAGGCAAGACTTCTGTAATAGCTATGTGAGGAGGTCAGCAAACCCTCCCCCCCCAAAAAATAACCATTTAACTGGTAAAAATTATTTAAAAAATAGACATGCAACATCTCTAGAAATTGTCTTAAGTGCATGCAGCAAACGGAGAAACATTTATAAAACATACATATTTACTAAATCTTGATAATAATGGTAGCCTTTGATCCATAACCTTTCCGCATCCCCCTGACCAATTCTAAGTTACAGAAGTTCTACTCCAGATTGCGTAGCCAAGAAAAAGGAGGTTGCTTCTTCCCCAAGCTCCCCACCTAGGGCTACAACTCCACTCCAGGAGGGACAAGCCCCAAAGTCTCTCATACCTCCTTCCAATCCTACCTCTTCACCAGCTCCATGCTGTAGAAGCTCAGGTACAGGTGAGGGACTAGGGATTCTTTCCCAACAAAAATCTTATTGGTAGGATGAAGGCTCTACACTAGGCTTGGCAGGGGCCAAGAATACTGAGACTTCAACACCTCCCCTCAATCCAGATTGCTTGTAGAGTGGAAGCTGCATGCAAGAAAAGGCAAAGCTGGAAGACCAGGGGCTACCATCCTTGCCCCAGTGTCCATGCATATAGCATAAGTGTCACTCCATGAGATGTGAGCTGTTCTCCCCGCCCCCAGCCTTGGCGAGGTGGTATAGAGGTTCTGCGCCAGCCATCAGGACTGGCAAGCCAAAAGCTATGCCTGAGGGAACTGACATCATTTGGAACGGAGCATAGAGAAAAGTGTGCCTAAGGACATTGTTGAAAACAATGGAGAACTTGGAGGCAAGCAATTAAGAGGGGACAAGTAGTTCCCTGAAACTAGTAGCAACGCCCTAAACAGCACACCAGTCAAGAGTTTAACAGAGAGAAGCAGAGAAAGGGACAGTCAAGAAGGGCCCCTGGGATCACACTAAATATTAGGAACCCAGAAGCCTGGACACACTGCTCCATTCAGGAGCAATCAGAGCCGGATGTGGAGCACACTTGAAAGCATTCTTCCACATGGACTCCTCAGTAAACAGCAGGGGCCTTACTGGTTCAAAGGATTTAAGCATAACCTCTGACAAAACATTGACTGAGCAATAAAATATGATGACCCTAGGAAACCAGGCTTAAAATCACACATAGCCCTGGTGGTCCAGAGCACTGCGCACATGCCCGAGGCTGCACTCTATTAGGACTGACCAGAGAGGGAACATCCCAGATACCAGTCCTTAGCACAGAGCACTCATAATCCTTCTCAACTGTGCAAATGTTTTCTAAACCATACACAAATCCTGCAGTAAAGACTGAAAATCTAACTGGTTGAAGAGGCATAAGCATGACTTTTGACCAATAAGTGGTTTATATTGACCCAGGGGGGGATCCCTAGGAAGCTAGGTTAAAAGACAAAAAAAAAAACAAGAGGGAATAGCTGAGCAGGGACATCAGAAGCTACAGGGAAAATACATTGTATAGAATTAATTAAACCTAGTCATTAAACATAAATAAATGCCAAAAACAACAATAAGCCCTGGTTGGGGTGGGAAGGTGAGACTCAATATCCAGATTTGCTATAATAGAGTATCTCAAATACCAAGTTTTCAACAAAAAATTATTAAAATTTTCAGGTGAAAAAACATGAAGGTGTCATGAATACAGAATGACAAAAAGCACACAATAGAAACCGTCTTTGAGAAGGCCTAGCTGTTGGACACAGCAGACAAAGACTTCAAAATAGTGGCTCTAAGTTATGTTCAAAGAACTAAAGGAACCCATGTTTAAAGAATTAAAGAAAAGTATGATGACCATGACACATCAAATACAAAATATCAATAAAGAGAAATTATTTAGAAGAAGAAGAAGGAAAAGAAGAAGGAAGAAGAACCAAATGGAAATCCTGGAGTTGGAAAGTAAAATAACTAAAATGAAAATATTGTTAGGAAGGTTCAACAACAGATCTGAGTTGGAAGAAGAAAGAATTAGTGAACCTGAAGATAAATCAGTAGAGATTATTCAATCTGAAGGACAGAAAGAAAAAAGAATGAAAATGAACAGAGCCTTAGAGAAATGTGGACATCATTAAGCTCACCAATATATGCATAATGGAAGTACCAGAAGGAGAGGAAAGGGGAAGAGAAAATATTACAAGAAATAATGGCTGAATACATCTCAAATGTAATGAAAAACACTAATCTATCATCCAAGAAGTTCAACAAATCCAAGTAGAATAAACACAATATCACTCCTAGACACATCATAGTCAATGTTGAAAGACAAAGATAAGAAGAAAAATATTTAAAGCAGTAAGAGAAAAATGACTCATAACCTATAAGGGAACTGTAAAATTAACAGTTGACTTCTAATCAGAAACAATGGAGACAAGAAGGCAGTGAGGCAATATTTCAAAGTGCTGAAAAAAGAAATTGGCAACTAAGAATCAAATATCTAGCAAAGAAAAATGAAATGAAAAGCAAAGACATCCCAAGATAAAATAAAAACAAGGTATTTGTTGTAAAGCAACCACCACTAAAATAAAAAGTATGTATACCTAATATGTCAACAAAGTTCAACAAAGGAAATTTAAAATGTTTCTTAATTATTCAATTACTATATAAGGTAGAAAGGGGGATAAAGAACAATGTACAGATAGAACAAATAGAAAACAAACACTAAGATGATAAAATTAAGCCTAGCCATACCAATACCATTAAATTTAAATGCCTAAGCCCCCAATTAAAAGGATTTGTCAAATTGGATAAAAAAAGTAGGAACCAATTATATGCTGGCTATAAGGAACACACGTTAAATTAGAGATAAAATTGGTTTAAACGTAAAAGGATGGGGAAGGATATGTCACACAAACTCCCAAAAATAAATTAAAAAACTTGAGTGGCTATTTTAATGTCAAAGCAGATTTCACAGTAAGGTATATCACCAAGGAAAAGGAAAGTCATTTCCTGATGATAAAAGGGTCAATTCATCAAGAGGCCATAAGCTTAGCATTTATGTACCTAGTAACAGAGCTTCCAAATACAAAACTAATAGAAGTGGAAGGAGACATAGCCACAATTATTGTCAAAGGCTTAAATATACCTCTCTCAAAAATTAATGGAAAAAATACACAAAAAATGAGTTCAGATACAAAAGCAGAGCATAGAAAAATCGAAACCTATTATCAACCAATTTGAACTAGTTGGCACTCTACCACTACCAATGACTCCTCATTGACTAGCACCCTCTACACCCTAATAGCAAAATAAACATTCTTTCTGAGTGCATATATTGACATTTGACAATACAGCCCACAGACTGTCCTAAAAAACAAGTTTCAATAAAGTTAAGAGGATTGGATTGGAACTGGATTCAAGATGGCAGTGTGAGAGGTGAGTCAGAGACCTCCTCCAAAAACCACAGATAGTGAGAAAATATAGTTAATACAACTAACCCTAAAATAGCAACAGGAAAGAAGGCTGCGCCACACTGCATACAGACCTCATGAGCACAGCAGACCTCACAAAACAGGGCACCAGCTCTGCTCCCCTACGACCCACAACCTCACTCTAGGGGCTGAGCAGCTCGAGAGACTGGAACATCTGGGCACTACAGGGCACCACACAGAAATATGAAACGTCAAAAGACCATGGTTCAGACCAAAATATCACAAACCCCAGAAAAACGCCAAATGAAACTGAACTCACCAATCTTCCTGAAAGTCAGTTCAAAATGAAAATCATAAACATGCTTATGTAGGTACAGAAATATATTCAAGAACTCAGAATTTAAAACAGAGATTCAATCATTAAGAAATTCCTAATCTGAAATGAAACATATAATGGAGGGATTTAAAAGCAGATTAGATGCAGTAGAAGAGATGGTAAATGAAATAGAAACTAGAGAAGGGTAATACAAAGAAGCTGAGGCACAGAGAGAAAAAAGAATCTCTAAGAATGAAAGAATATTGAGAGAACTGTGTGACCAATCCAAACGGAACAATATTCATATTATAGGGGTACCAGAAGAAGAGAGAAAGGGATAGAAAGTGTCATTGAGAAGGCAATTGCTGAAAACTTCCCCAATCTGGGGAAAGAGATAGTCTCTCAAGCCGTGGATATGCACACATGTCCCAACACAAGGGACCCAAGGAAGACAACATCAAGACAAACAATAATTAAAATGGCAAAGATCAAAGATAAAGACAGACTCTTAAAAGCAGCTTCAGAGATAAAAAAGATCACATACAAAGGAAAACCCATCAGGCTATCATCAGATTTATCAACAGAAACCTTACAGGCCAGAAGGGAGTGGCATGATATATTTAATGCAATGAAGCAGAAGAGCCTCGAACCAAGAATACTCTACCCGGCAAGGTTATCATTTAAATTTGAAGGACAGATTAAACAATTTTCAGATAAGCAAAACCTGAGAGAATTTACCTCCCACAAAGCACATCTACAGTGCATTCTGGAGGGACTCCTATAGATGGAATTATTCCTAAGGCTAAATAGATTTCACCCAAGGGATAGACAAAGAATACAGAATATGATTCATAACACACAAAGAATGAAGGAGGAAGAAATAGAAGGAAAAAAAAGTATCTTTAGGCTTTGTTTGTAAAGTGAGTTTAATTACACTGTTAGATAGTAAGGGAATTAACCTTGAACCTTTGGTAACCACGAATCTAAAGCCTGCAATGGCAATAACTACATACCTTTCAATATTTACCATAAAGGTAAATAGTCTGAATGCCAGTTAAAAGACATAGAGTCACGGAATGCATAAAAACACAAGACCCATCTATATGCTGCCTACAAGACACTCACTTCAAACCCAAAGACATACAAAGACTAAAGCTGAAGGGATGGAAAAAGATATTTCATGCATCTAATATGGGGAAAAAAGCAGGAGTTGCAGTACTTGTATCAGACAAAATAGACTTCAAAACAAAGAAAGTCAGAAGAGACAAAGAAGGACATTACATAATAATAAAGGGGTCAGTCCAAAATAAGGATATAACTATTATAAATATCTATGCACCCAACACAGGATCACCTACATATGTGAAACAGATACTAACAGAATTAAAGGGGGAAACAGAATGCAGTGCATTCATTTTGGGAGACTTCAACACACCACTCACTACAAAGGACAGATCAACCACACAGAAAATAAGTAAAGAGAGAGATGCACTGAACAACATATTAGAACAGACGGACCTAACAGACATCTACAAAACACTCCATCCAAAAGCAACAGGATACACATTCTTCTCAAGTGCACATGGAACATTTTCAAGAATAGATCATATACTAGGCCACAAAAAGAACCTCAGTAAATTCAAAAAGATTGAAATTGTACCAACCAGCTTCTCAGATCACAAAGGTATGAAACTAGAAATAAATTACTCAGAGAAAATGAAAAAGCCCACAAACACATGGAGGTTTAATAACATGCTCCTAAAAAATCAATGGATCAATAACCAAATAAAAACAGAGATCAAGCAATATATGGAGACAAATGATAATAATAATTCAATACCACAACATCTGTGGGACGCAGCAAAGGCTGTGCTAAGAGGGAAATATATTGCAATACTGGCCTACCTCAGGGAAGAAGAACAATCCCAAATGAACAATCTAAACTCACAATTCATGAAACTAGAAAAGGAAGAACAAATGAGGCCCAAAGTCAGTAGAAGGAGGGACATAATAAAGATTAAAGCAGAAATAAATAAAATTGAGAAGAATAAAACAATAGAAAGAATTGGTGAAAGCAGCAGCTGGTTCTTTGAGAAAATAAACAAAATAGATAAACCCTTAGCCAGACTTATCAAGAAAAAAAGAGAGTCTACACACATAAACAGAACCAGAAATGAGAAAGGAAAAATCACTATGAACATCACAGAAATACAAAAATTATGAGAGAATACTATGAAAAGTTATATGGTACCAAACTGGATAACCTAGAAGAAATGGACAACTTTCTAGAAAAATACAACCTTCCAAGCCTGATGCAGGAAGAAACAGAAAATCTGAATAGACCAATTACCAGCAAAGAAATTGAATTGGTAATCAAAAAACTACCTAAGAACAAAACATCTGGACCAGATGGTTTCACTGCTGAATTTTATCAAACACTTAGTGAAGACCTAATACCCATCCTCCTTAAAGTTTTCCAAAAAGTAGAAGAGGAGGGAATGCTCCCAAGGCCATCACTCTAATAAGAAAACCAGGCAAATACACCACAAAAAAAGAAAATTACAGACCACTATCCCTGATGAACATAGATGCAAAAATACTCAACAAATATTAGCAAACCGAATTTAAAAATACATCAAAAAGATCATCCATCATGGTCAAGTGGGATTCATCCCAGGGATGCAAGGATGGTACAACATTCGAAAATCCATCAACATCATCCACTACATCAACAAAAAGAAGGACAAAAACCACATGATCATCTCTACACATGCTGAAAAAGCATTCGACAAAATTCAACATCCATTCATGATAAAAATTCTCAACAAAATGGGTATAGAGGGAAGTACCTTGACATAATAAAGGCCATATATGACAAACCCACATCCAACATTATACTTAACAGCGAGAAGCTGAAAGCTTTTCCTTTAAAATCAGGAACAAGACAAGGATGCCCACTCTCCCCACTCCTATTCAAAATAGTTGTAGAGGTCCTAGCCATGGCAATCAGAAAACACAAAGAAATACAAGGCATCCACATCGGTAAGGAAGACGTCAAACTGTCCCTGTTTGCAGATGACATGATATTGTACATAAAAAACCCTAAAGAATCCACTCCAAAACTACTAGATCTAATATCTGAATTCAGTAAAGTTGCAGGATACAAAATTAATACACAGAAATCTGTTACATTCCTATACACTAATGATGAACTACCATAAAGAGAAATCAGGAAAACAATTCCATTCACAATCGCATCAAAAAGAATAAAATACCTAGGAATAAACCTAACCAAGGAAATGAAAGACCTATACTCTGAAAACTACAAGACACTCATGAGAGAAATTAAAGAAGATACCAATAAATGGAAACACATCCTGTGCTCATGAATAGGAAGAATTAATATTGTCAAAATGGCCATCCTGCCTAAAGCAATCTACAGATTCAATGCAATCCCTATCAAAATACCAACAGCATTCTTCAATGAACTAAAGCAAATTGTTCTAAAATTCATATGGCATCACAAAAGACCCCGAAATGCCAAAGCAATCCTGGGAAGGAAGAATAAAGCAGGGGGAATTATGCTCCTTGACTTCAAGCTCTACTACAAAGCCACAGTAATCAAGACAATTTGGTACTGGCACAAGAACAGACCCATAGACCAATGGAACAGAACAGAGAGTCCAGATATAAACCCAAGCATATATGGTCAATTAATATACAATAAAGGAGCCATGGATATACAATGGGGAAATGACACCCTCTTCAACAACTGGTGTTGGCAAAACTGGACAGCTACATGTAAGAGAATGAAACTGGATTACTGTCTAACCCCATACACAAAAGTAAACTCAAAATGGATTAAAGACCTGAGTGTGAGTCATGAAACATAAAACTCTTAGAAAAAAACATGGGCCAAAATCTCTTGACATAAACATGAGAAACTTCTTCATGAACATATCTCCCGGAGGAAGGGAAACAAAAGCAAAAATGAACAAGTGGGACTATATCAAACTAGAAAGCTTCTGTACAGCAAAGGACACCATCAGAAGAACAAAAAGGCATCCTGCAGTGTGGGAGAATATATTCATAAATGACATATCCGATAAGGGGTTGACATCCAAATTATATAAAGAGCTCATGCACCTCAACAAACAAAAAGCAAACAAGCCAATTAAAAAATGGGCAGAGGTGCTGAACAGACACTTCTCTAGAGAAGAAATTCAGATGGCCAACAGGCACATGAAAAGATGCTCCACATCGCTAATAATCAGAGAAATGCAAATTAAAACCACAAGGAGATATCACCTCACACCAGTTAGGATGGCCACCATCCAAACGACAAACAACAACAAATTGTTGGCGAAGATGTGGGGAAAGGGGAACCCTCCTACACTGCTGGTGGGAATGTAAATTAGTACAACCATTGTGGAAAGCAGTATGGAGGTTCCTCAAAAAACTCAAAACAGACATACTATTTGACCCAGGAATTCCACTTCTAGGAATGCAGCAGCCCAGTTTGAAAAAAGACATATGCACCCCTATGTTTATCGCCGCATTATTTACAGTAGCCAAGAAATGGAAGCAACCTAAGTGTCCATTCGTAGATGAATGGATAAAGAAGATGTGGTATACATACACAATGTAATATTATTCAGCCATAAGAAGAAAACAAATCCTACCATTTGCAACAACATGGATGGAGCTAGAGGGTATTATGCTCAGTGAAATAAGCCAGGTGGAGAAAGACAAGTATCAGATGATTTCACTCATCTGTGGAGTATAAGAACAAAGAAAAAACTGAAGGGACAAAACAGCAGCAGACTCACAGAACCCAAGAATGGACTAATAGTTACCAAAGGGAAAGGGACTGGGGAAGATGGGTGGGAAGGGAGGGATAAGGGGGAAAAAGGGGCATTACAATTAGCACACATAATGTAGCAGGGGGGAGGGGGATACGGAGAAGGCAGTATAAGACAGAGAAGATAAGTAGTGATTCTACAGCATCTTACTACACTGATGGACAGTGAATGTAATGGGGTAAGTGGTGGGGACTTGATAATAGGGGGAGTCTAGTAACCATAATATTGCTCGTGTAATTGTACATTAATAATAGTAAAATAAAAAATAAATAAATAAATAATTCCAAGAGGAAAAAAAAATGTTAAGGTGGTTGTAGTCGTACAAAGTACATTCTCTGACCAAAGTGGAATTAAATTAGAAATTAACAATAGGTGGATCTCTGGAAAATCCCTATTTTAAAATTAAGCAATACACTTCCAAATAATCTGGGTCAAGGAAGAAATCAAAAGGAAATTAGTCACACATTGCTAATGCATTTTGGAAATCAATTTGGAAGTATATATTGATCTTTGAAAATGTTAAGCAAAGAATTTAGAGAATTTAGAGAAAAGTTTAAAAAGAAAAAAAACAAAAGGAAATTAGTATTTTAAACTGAATGAAAATGAAAAGAACATATCAGGCTTGTAGTATACTTCCAAAGCTTCTATTAGTAAACAAGTAAGGTCTCAAATCAATTACCTCAGATTCTACCTTTAGAAACTAAAAAAAAAAAGAAAAACAAATTAAGCCCAAAGAAGCAAAATAAAGGACACAATGACTATCAGATGAGAAATCAATGAAATAGAAACCCCAAAAATGAGGATAAATATCTCTGAAACCCAAAACTGGACAATGAGAAAAACCTCTACCCAGACTGGTCAGGAAAAAAAAGGGAGAAGATACAGATTAGTAATATTAGGAATGCAGAAGGTGATATCCCTACAGATTCTACAGATACTGAGAAGCTCATCAGGAAATATTATCCCTTTAACTTTTTTCCAATAAATATGAAAACTTATATAAAATGAACAAATTCCTGGAGAAACTCGAAGACAGGTTTATGGAAGCTTTCCAGGAAGGCATCTGTGGCCTCTCTTCATATCCAGTAGCACATGGCAGCTTCTAGACTCTGTCCCTCTGGGGACATCACCACTGAGCAAAGAGGGAGAGACGCCTGTGTGAGCAGGAGGAACCGGAGTACCCTGGATGTGCTGCTTCCCCAGTGCTTTGTCAATGAACTCAAGTGAAGCAGTTGTGACCACAAAGGAAACAGCCCTTGGGTGCTCTGGGGATAAGCAATGCAGTAATGAGATTGCAGAGGACTGTTCAGCCACTCTCGTAACGGATCACACACACACACACACACACACACACACACGCAATGATTCCTTCGATGGGAACTACGGCGATGGCTCCTAAGTGATCTGCCTTCAGTCTCCTTCTTCCAGTCTCATCTCCAATCAGAAACAAGGCTGAGCTTTCGAAAATACAAATCTTAGTGTCTTACCTACCTCTTAAAACTCTGCAGTCACTCCCCAGTAGGATTAAGTTCCTTCCCGATGGCAAGATATACAAAGTCTCCTAGAATTATTCCGAATGGGAGACTGGCTTTGCTAACTAATTATTACCAGGAATAAGGGGAACCGATACACCAGTTTATACAAAAAGAAAAATTCCATCCAGTGAACTTAATGACACCCAACTACCATACTTCACTTAAGATACCTGAGTGGACATTTCACAGAAGTCATTTTTTCATGGACTATACAGGAAATCCCATCACCCATGGCTTAGTATTTCAAGAGTGTTACTTTGAGACTTTATCTGGCCAATGCATAAGTCTTGTTGAATCTACCGGGTGGAAAAAAAGCTTTCAAATTAGAAGCATGTTGTCAGGCCTAACAGAGTAGCACTCTGGGTTCTGACCACCTTATGTGTGTGCTGGGGACTCTTGCAGGGGCATTTTACCTAAGATGGTTGCAATGTGGGCCACGAGGACAAGTAAGTGCTAACGGTATAATGGGGATGAAGGCAGAGTTGGAAACCAGACACTACGTGAACCTAGAGTAGCTGATCAGATAGAAAGCAACTGGGCAGAAACTCAGAAAAGGGAAGTAGGTTTGCGAAGGTGAAAAAAGGAAGCCCTTCTCATAAGAAGTTGGGCTGTTTGGCAATTAGAGATGTGGGGTTTGGACTCATTCATTCAATGAGGTTTATTGGGTTAGCACCTACTATGTAAGAGACATTGTGTTGACCTGGGGGATATAGCTGTGCCCCCTTGAGGTCAAAGACATACTCCCGGAAATGGAGGTGTTAAATGACTCAATGCCACATGCACATTCTCTTGAGAGCTGGTCCCAGTTTTGTACCCAACACTACTGTTTCTTCAATCTGAGGGGCAGGAGGTCATGAAGGACCACCCATCACTGTATGTTCCAACCAGTGACAATCACTGGACGCCCCCCCCAACCCAGGCTACAGTGATACTGCTGAGGCCCTGCACGCAAGGGTTTCCCAGGGACCTCTGAGTACTGAGCTCCATCCCATCTCCTTCACCTATCTGCAAAGGTGCGCCTGTCCCAGGTCACCACAAAGCCTGCATTTATCACCCGAGCTCAGTCCTCTTTCTTGGTACTTGATGGGTTCTCGCAGCCATGCCAGTTGCTCGCCTTCCCTCCACCACCTAGGGCAAGAACCCCAAGAGAGCACCACGTGATGGCAGAAAGAGAGGCCCCGATGAAGCAAACAGACTGAGACGCACCGCAAGAGTGAGCGGCATGCTGGAGCCCAGCAGCTGAGAAGAAAAATGGTGCCTGAGCTACTGAACTTGCCAATAAGCCATGAAGAAAATTTATACTAACTGTACTCTTCTATACGTATTATAATGGGTTTGTACACAGACCATAAAAATACTTGAGGTGAACGGTGCTAAACACAGTCAGTTTGATCGCATCCCTACAGACTTTAGCAAGTCTCCCCTCTACTCTGTGCATCATCTGTGCATCGTCTTTCCTCATCTGTAAAATGGGCTAATAATGACACCTCATCACCAGATAAATGACCTAATTCATGTACGCAATGAGCTCTGGGCCTGGCACAGCACAGGCACCCACCGAATGGCACGACTGCCACGATCAGCAGGCCTGATATCTATCCGCCAGGGGCCCAGCTGGAAGTGAGAAGGGAATTCTCCGAGGCAGCACAGATTCCTGAGGATTGCTCCAGATTCCATCTAGAGCTCTGGGGGCTTGGCCCAGAAGAGCAGCCTGGAATTTTTGCTCAAAGACATTTTCCTCAGGGACCCCACACAAATAACCACCGGACCCCCAACTGAGTGCTCCGCGAGCCACACCACTGCTTTCAGACCACACCGTCCCTTTGCATGGTGTCTCCAAAGAAACCTAAGCCAGTCAGGGAGCTTCGATCAGCCCCTACTTCTGGAGACGAGATATTTGCCCCTCACCAGCCTCCGATACCACCTGTCCACAACACAGGCTAGAGAGCATAGTGGAAAAGCAGGGACTCTGGGATTTCCAAAGCCGCAGGCCTGCCCTTACTAGCTCAGGGACCTTGAGCAGGTCAGTGACCACTCCCAACTTCTGTGAGCTCCAGCCTCTGGCCTAAGGGTCACCTGACTAGCTTGCCGTCAGCCACCAGTCCTCTATGACATAAGTCAGTGACCTTGAGACCGTGGGACATGCAGCTATCACAGCTGGCCGCAGGCCCAGGGACAACGTGTGCAAACCTCCGTCTTGTGGGCCATTCGTCAGCTCCTAAATCTAATTGCACATGGTGACACATCCCCACCATCCATCCATTTATAATTCACATTGTTTCAGAGCCCTTTCGTGAGCATTTTCTCATTTGTCTGCACTCATCTCTGATGGCAAAACATGACACATAGCAGTCACGCAGAGAATGCTAATAAAAAAAACTTCTTGCATGAGTTTAGTCTGCAAGACTACCCAAAACACAGCACTCTACAAACTAAACACTTGTTTTCACTTTACTAATTTTTGATTTACTAAGCACTTACTAGGTGCCACAACAACAGCAGGCAGTGGAAGCACAGAGCAGGGTCCCCATCTCACAATGTGAGGAGGAGCAGGAAGATACAGCCAGGCAACACAAAATGGTCCACGAGCGAAGGGGGGGCAGGCCAGGGGTGTGGCCTCAACACTGGGACTCTGGGTTCAGACCTCAAGAGTTCACAAAGAATGCTGGACCCTAAAAAGGACCCCCCAAATGCACTACAATTGGGTGAATCCTGAAAACATGATGCTGAGTAAAAGAAGCCAGTCACAGAAGACCACATATTGTATGATTCCATCTGCAGGGAATGCCCACCATTGGCAAATCCACAGAGACAGAAGATTTGCAGTTGCCAGGGGCTGGCGGAGAGAAGGAAAGGGGGAGTGACTGCTAATGGGTATGGGTTGCTTTAGGAGCGGATAAAGATGTCCTAAAATTGACAGGGTGATGGATGCACATATCTGTGAATGCACTAAAAACCCCTTACTTCCCTACTTTAAATGGATGAAGTATATGGCAGGTGAGTTACATTTCAATAAAGCTGTTTTTAAAGTAACTTTGGGCAAATTATTAACTTCTCCAAGCCTCAGTTCCTTCCTTGGCAAAACGGAGACAATCACAGCAGCAAATAAAATTACTGTGAAAATTTGGAGAGAGAACTTTGTAAAAAGCACTGGCTGCTTTTACCACTATTATTATCAGCTATGAAAGATCAGGGGTACGTTCAGAATAGGCAAAAGGTGGAAGCAACCCAAGTGTCCCTCAAGGGGTGAGGATAAACACAGTGAGGTGTACACAGATGATATAATGTTACTCAGCCTTAAAAGGGAGGGAAATCCTGTCATGTGCCACAATATGAATGAACCTTGAGGACATTATACTAAGTGAAACAAGCCAGTCACAAAAGGACAAATACTGTATAAGCCCACTTCCAGGAGGCCCTAGACCATCAGATTCCTAGAGACAGAAAACAGAAGGTGGGAGCCAGGGGCTGGGAGACAGGGAAGGGGAAATGGGAAGTTAGTGTTTTATGAGAACAAAATTCAGTTTTGCAAGATGAAAAGTTCTGGAGACGGAGGGTGGTGACAGGTTGCACAACTGTGTGAATGCACTTCATGCCATGGAACTGTACGCTTAGAAATGGTGATGATGGTAAATTTTATGTTATGTATGTCTTATCACAATAAAAATACTAAAAGATTGGGGGTTTATAAGAGCTAGGAAAAGGAGCACTGTGGGAAGGAGGGAGAAATTTGGAGAAGGCTTCCAAGGACAGAAGACTTGGGGACTCAAGCCTCAGTAGGGCAGACTGATGGAGCGTTGCGGTGCCAGCAGGCCCAGGACAGCACCCAGTGCTGCCTTCCAGAAGTGCTCTGGCTTCCTCCCATTCTGCCATCCGCACCACCACCCGGCACCGGTCCATGGAGCATGAAGTGCGAGCTCAGAGCTTGGGGGTGTGGGAGCGGGAGTGAGTCATGGGAGATCTGCTTTCAGACAGACAGACTCACTCCCTGCCAGTCAAGAAAACCGCCCAGAAGCAGAAGCCCCACACCTGGGACCTCCCTTCCACACAGAGGCCCTCCAGTCCAATTACCCAGAAATGTTGATCTGGATTATCCCAAGAGAACAACTGAGTCTGTGGAGAGGGAAGCTCTCACGTTGATGTGCAGAAACATAAGATGTCGGAGCGACCTCAAGGATTTCCTGTTTGTTAGGTTTCCCCCATGTGGCTGTGCCATGGTGGATGCAGAAGGAGGAGAGGGCATGAAATCACCAAAGACAGGAGAGCTGCTTATAGGTCTCTAACTCTGATGAAAAAAGACTGCCTATATTAGGAAGGGCAGATTTTGTTCCTTTGGTGTCCCACAACCACCCTGGTGCAGCCCTTGGAATAACATGACTGAGAAGATGCAGAAAACCTGGGATGCCTGAAATTTGCCACTTCTGTACCCTTCTGCAGCCACCACCATTTAAAGGCCCAAGATCCTACAGATAGGTTCTCATTGTTTACCTTTCATTTCTAGAAGGGTAGAGGTTGGGGGAGGGAATGAGGGAGTACAGAAACTGCCAGACATGGACATACATACCTGTAAAGGACTTGGAAGGCCTAATCCAAGAGGCACAACTGTGACACCCACCCTTTTGAGTTCAAGTCACATAAAATTCCACCATTAAAAATGCAGCCCTGATGTCCAAAAGCATTATTTTAAATATTGTTTCAGAACTTCTGGCCAATGCAATAAGGCAGGAAACAAAAATATAAAGGTAATAGGAAAGAATCTAAAAAATATTTGAATACATCATCGTACACCTATAGCTCAACAGAATAAACTGAAAAAATTTAGAATGAATAAGAAAATTCAGAAAGATGTTGGTTACAAGATAAAGATCTAACCAACATTCAGCAATAACTGGTTAGAAAACACAGTAAGAAAAACAGCCTATTTATGGAAGCAACAAAAATATAAAATGCATAGAAATAAATTTAACAAAAACTGTGTGGGGTTAAATAAAGAATCCACAAAACAACTGTGATACATACAAAAAATGATTTTACCAAATGGGAACACTTCATATTTGTGTATGGGAAGTTTTATAACAATAAACATGTTCATTTTCTCAAAATCAACTTTAAATTTAACTTCAATTTACATGAAACTTAAATTCAATCAAAATCCCATGTGGGTATTTTTTTTTGGCAGATTTTCTTTTTTTTTTAATATAATTTATTTTATTATCATTAATTTACAATTACATGTGTAATATTACGATTATTAAACTACCCCTTCATCAGATCCCCCCCACCAACCCCATTACAGTCACTGTCCATCAGCGTAGTGAGATGCTATAGAATCACTACTTGTCTTCTCTGAGTTGTACTGCCCTCCCCGTGCCCCCCCAACATTACATCTGCTAATCGTAATGCCCCTTTTTCCCTCTTATCCCTCCCTTCCCGCCCATTTTCCCCAGTCCCTTTCCCTTTGGTAACTATTAGTCCGTTCTTGGGTTCTGTGAGTCTGCTGCTGTTTTGTTCCTTCAGTATTTTTTCTTTGTTCTTATACTCCACATATGAGTGAAATCATTTGATACTTGTCTTTTTCGGCTTGGCTTATTTCACTGAGCATAATACCCTCTAGCTCCATCCATGTTGTTGCAAATGGTAGGATTTGTTTTCTTCTTATGGCTGAATAATATTCCATTGTGTATATGTACCACCTCTTCTTTATCCATTCATCTACTGATGGACACTTAGGTTGCTTCCATTTCTTGGCTATTGTAAATAGTGCTGCAATAAACATAGGGGTGCATCTGTCCTTTTCAAATTGGGCTGCTGCATTCTTAGGGTAAATTCCTAGGAGTGGAATTCCTGGGTCAAATGGTATTTCTATTTTGAGTTTTTTGAGGAACCTCCATACTGCTTTCCACAATGGTTGAACTAATTTGCAGTCCCACCAGCAGTGTAGGAGGGTTCCCTTTTCTCCACATCCTCGCCAACATTTGTTGTTGTTTGTGTTTTGGATGTTGGCCATCCTCACTGGTGTGAGGTGATATCTCATTGTGGTTTTAATCTGCATTTCTCTGATTAGCGATGTGGAGCATCTTTTCATGTGCCTGTTGGCCATCTGAATTTCTTCTTTGGAGAAGTGTCTATTCATGTCCTCTGCCCATTTCTTAATTGGATTATTTGCTTTCTGTTTGTTAAGGTGCATGAGTTCTTTATATATTTTGGATGTCAACCCTTTATCAGATACGTTTTTTATGAATATATTCTCCCATACTGTAGGATGTCTTTTTGTTCTACTGATGGTGTCCTTTGCTGTACAGAAGCTTTTCAGCTTGATATAGTCCACTTGTTCATTTTTGCTTTTGTTTCCCTTGCCCGGGGAGATATGTTCATGAAGAAGTTGCTCATGTTTATGTCCAAGAGATTTTTCCTATGTTTTTTTCTAAGAGTTTTATGGTTTCATGACTTACATTCAAGTCTTTGATCCACCTTGAGTTTACCTTTGTGTATGGGGCTAGACAGTAGTCCAGTTTCATTCTCTTCCATGTAGCTGTCCAGTTTTTCCAACACCAGCTGCTGAAGAGGCTGTCATCTCCCCATTGTATATCCAAGGCACTTTTATCAAATATTAATTGACTGTATATGTTTGGGTTAATGTTTGGATTTTCTATTCTGTTCCACTGGTCTGTGGGTCTGTTTTTGTGCCAATACCAAATTGTCTTGATTACTGTGGCTTTGTAGAAGAGCTTGAAGTCAGGGAGTGTAATTCCCCCTGTTTTGTTCCTCCTTCTCAGGATTGATTTGGCTATTCGGGGTCTTTTGTGGTACCATATGAATTTTAGAATTATTTGTTCCAGTTCATTGAAGAAAGCTGTTGGTAGTTTGATAGGGATTGCATTGAATCTGTAGATTGCTTTAGGTAGTATAGCCATTTTGACAATATTTATTCTTCCTAGCCAAGAGCATGGGATGCATTTCCATTTGTTAGTGTCCTCTTTAATTTCTCTTAGGAGTGTCTTGTAGTTTTCAGAGTACAGGTCTTTCACTTCCTTCGTTAGGTTTATTCCTAGGTATTTTATTCTTTTTGATGCAATTGTGAATGGAATTGTTTTTCTGATTTCTCTTTCTGTTAGTTCATCATTAGTGTATAGGAAAGCAACAGATTTCTGTGTGTTAATTTTGTATCCTGCAACTTTGCTGAATTCAGATATTAGTTCTAGTAGTTTTGGAATGGAATCTTTAGGGTTTTTTATGTACAGTATCATGTCATCTGCAAATAGTGACAATTTGACTTCTTCTTTACCAATCTGGATGCCTTGTATGTCTTTCTTTTGTCTGATTGCTGTGGCTAGGACCTCCAGTACTATGTTGAATAACAGTGGAGAGAGTGGGCATCCCTGTCTTGTTCCCGATCTTAGATGAAAAGCTTTCAGCGTCTCGCCATTAAGTATGATGTTAGCTGTGGGTTTGTCATATAGGGCCTTTATGATGTGGAGGTACTTGCCCTCTATGCCCATTTTGTTGAGAGTTTAAATCAGGAATGGATGCTGAATTTTGTCAAATGCTTTTTCAGCATCTATGGAGATGATCATGTGGTTTTTGTTCTTCTTTTTGTTGATGTGGTGGATGATGTTGATGGATTTTCGAATGTTGTACCATCCTTGCATCCCTGGGATGAATCCCACTTGATCATGGTGTATGATCCTCCTTGATGTATTTTTGAATTCGGTTTGCTAATATTTTGTTGAGTATTTTTGCATCTACGTTCATCAGGGATATTGGTCTGTAATTTTCTTTTTTGGTGAGGTCTTTGCCCGGTTTTGGTATTAGAGTGATGCTGGCTTCATAGAATGAGTTTGGAAGTATTCCCTCCTCTTCTATTTTTTGGAAAACTTTAAGGAGAATGGGTGTTATTTCTTCTCTATATGTCTGGTAGAATTCAGAGGTGAATCCATCAGGTCTGGGGGTTTTGTTCTTGGGTAGTTTTTTAATTACCATTTCAATTTCATTGCTTGTGATTGGTCTGTTTAGTTTTTCTGTTTCTTGTTTAGTCGGTTTTCGAAGGTTGTATTTTTCTAAGAAGTTGTCCATTTCTTCTATGTTTTCCAGCTTGTTAGCATATAGCTTCTCATAATATTCTCTTATAATTCTTTGTATTTCTGTGGGGTCCGTCGTGATTTTTCCTTTCTCATTTCTGATTGTGTTTATGTGTGTAGATTCTCTTTTTCTCTTAATGAGTCTGGCTAGGGGTTTATCTATTTTGTTTATTTTTTCAAAGAACCAGCTCTTGGTTTTATTGATTTTTTCCATTGTTTTATTCTTCTCAATTTTATTTATTTCTTCTCTAATCTTTATTATGTCCCTCCTTCTGGTGACTTTGGGCCTCATTTGTTCTTCTTTTTCCAATTTCAGTAATTGTGTCTTTAGACTATTCATTTGGGAATGTTCTTTCTTCTTTAAATAGGCCTGGACAGCAATATACTTTCCTCTTAGAACTGCCTTTGCTGCGTCCCACAGAAGTTGTGGCTTTGTGTTGTTGTTGTCATTAGTCTCCATATATTCTTTGATTTGTTTTGATTTGGTCATTAAGCCATTGATTAATTAGGAGAGTGTTGTTAAGTCTCCATGTATTTGTGAGCCTTTTTGATTTCTTTCTAAAATTTATTTCTAGTTTTATACCTTGGTGATCTAAGAAGTTGCTTGGTAGGATTTCAATATTTTTGAAATTACTGAGGTTCTTTCTGTGGCCTAGTATGTGGTCTATTCTGGAAAATGTTCCATGTGCACTTGAGAAAAATGTGTATCCTGTTGCTTTTGGGTGTAGAGTTCTGTAGATGTCTGTTAGGTCCATCTGTTCTAGCGTGTTGTTCAGTGCCTCTGTGTCTTTACTTATTTTCTGTCTGGTTGATCTGTCCTCCCGAGTGAGTGGTGTGTTGAAGTCTCCTAAGATGAATGCATTGCTGTCTATTTCCTCCTTTAATTCTGTTAGTATTTGTCTCACATATGCTGGCGCTCCTGTGTTGGGTGCATATATATTTATAATGGTTATATCTTCTTGTTGGACTGACCCCTTTATCATTATGTAATGTCCTTCTTTATCTTTTGCTACTTTCTTCGTTTTGAAGTCTATTTTGTCTGATACAAGTACTGCAACACCTGCTTTTTTCTCTTTGTTGTTTGCATGAAATATCTTTTTCCATCCCTTCACTTTTAGTCTGTGTCTATCTTTGGATTTGAGGTGAGTTTCTTGTAGGCAGCATATAGATGGGTCTTGCTTTTTTATCCATTCTGTTACTCTGTGTCTTTTGATTGGTGCATTCAGTCCATTTACATTTAGGGTGATTATTGATCGCTATGTACTTATTGCCATTGCTGGCTTTAGATTCGTGGTTACCAAGGGTTCAAGGGTTGCTTCTTTACTATCTAACAATCTAACTTAACTTTCTTGTTAAGTTATTGTAAACACAGTCTGATGTTTCTTTCTTTCTCTCCTTTCTTATTCCTCCTCCTCCATTCTTTATATACTAGGTGTTTTATTCTTTACCTTTAGTTAGTATTTGGATGGTCTGCTTTCTTTGCTATGATTTTATTTTCTCTGGTGACATCTTTTTAGCCTTAGGTGTGTTTCCATCTAGAGCAGTCCATTTAAGATATCCTGTAGTGGTGGTTTATGAGAGGCAAACTCTCTTAACTTTCGTTTATCTGGAAATTGTTTAATCCCTCCATCATATTTAAATGATAATCGTGCTGGATAGAATATTCTTGGTTCGAGGCCCTTCTGTTTCATAACGTTAAATACATCATGCCATTCTCTTCTGGCCTGTAAGGTTTCTGTTGAGAAGTCTGATGATAGTCTGATGGGTTTTCCTTTGTAGGTGATCTTTTTTCTCTCTCTAGCTGCCTTTAATACCCTGTCTTTATCTTTGATCTTTGCCATCTTAATTATTATGTGTCTTGGTGTTGTCTTCCTTGGGTCCCTTGTGTTGGGAGATCTATGAGCTTCGGTGGACTGCGAGACTACTTCCTTCCCCAGCGAGGGAAAGTTTTCAGCAATTATTTCTTCGAAGACACTTTCTATCCCTTTTTCTCTCTCTTCTTCCTCTGGTACTCCTATAATCCGAATATTGTTCCATTTGGATTGGTCACACAGTTCTCTTAATATTCGTTCATTCCTAGAAATCCTTTTATCTCTCTCTGCCTTAGCTGCTCTGTACTCCGGTTCTCTGTTTTCTGTTCCATTAACAGTCTCTTGCATCTCATCCATTCTGCTGTTAAGCCCGTTGATCGCTTGTCTGATTTCTGTATTGTCTTTCCTCAGTTCCCTCACTTCCTTCCTCAGCTCTTGCACATTTCTCTGTAGGTCCATCAGCGTGGTTATGACTTTTATTCTGAATTCTTTTTCAGGGAGGCTGTGCATTTCCATCCCTTCAGACTCCCTCTCTGGGGTTGTCTGGTTGATTTTGGTCTGAACCATATTCCTCTGTCTTTTCATGGCTATATAATTTGGTCACTGATAGTTGCCACGTATGTCAGCTGGGCTCTTTAAGACTTTAAAAAGAGAAGAAAAAGAAAAAAAAAAAAAAGAAAAAAAAGAAAAAAAGAAAAAAAGAAAGAAAAAAGGAAAAAAAAGAAAAAAAAAACAAAAACAAAACAAGAAACAAAACAAAACAAAACAAAATGCCCACCAGACGTAGATTCTGTGGGAATGCTCTAGGTGGCGCTATTGCCCCACTATTCCACAGCTGTGACTGTGCTGCTCCACAGGGCCCTTTATCGCTCTGGCAGAGGTGGGAACGAATAGGAGGCTGTTGATCTCAGTGAGAAGTGTTAAGTATGGCTATGCTTCCTCAGTCGCCAGCTAAGGCGTCTGAAACTCCCCAGGACTCCCAGCCTGCTGGGCTCAGTGTGCTGGGGCGATCCGGCTCCTCCGCTGGGCTCCTGTCTCTTTAAGACCCCTGAAGAAAGCGCGCGAGCCGGCTGCAAGCACCCTGGCACGTTCCCGGCTCAGATCCTGCCTCTCTGTCTCCCCAATCTCCGCTGCACTGCGCAATGTGGGTCAGCGCTCCCCGCGCAGATCACCGGGGCTGGCTACTTCGCGGGGTGCACTTCCACTCCCTCCCGGCTCTGAATCCTCTCCTCCCGCCAGTGCGCTGGGGTGGGGGAGGGCTCGGGTCCCGCCGGGTCGCGGCTCCGTATCTTACCCGCCTCTTGGGGTGCCGAGTCCTCTCGGGTGTAGCTGCACGCTGTGCGCTTTCCTGTGTATTCTCGTCTCTCTTTTAGGAATAGATGTATTTTCTGTGTTTTCGTAGATAAATATAGTGTTGGGAGGAGATTTCTGCCGCCCTGCTCACACCGCCATCTTCCCGGAAGTCCCCCCATCTGGGTATTTTTAAACCTGACAAATTTATCTAAAGTAAAAGAAACAGGAGTACCCCAGAAGTTTCTGAAACAGACCTATGTATGCATTATATATATGTATGTGTGTATTAGAATTTTGTATATAGTAAAAATGGCACATTAGACTCTAGATTCAGGAAAGAAAGTAGGTTTGGATAACTCATTAAAGGAAAATTGAGATACCTACCTCTTATCAACAGCCAACATGAAAAGTTTAATTCCAGAATTACAGGTAAAAATAAATAAATTCACTCACACACACACATGCATGAGCACAATTTAGGGATAAAGAAGGTCTTTCTAAGTTTACAGGAAAATTTTTAAGCTTTTATTACATAAATATTTTAAATTTATGTACATCAAAGTGTGTCAATCTTGATTTTTAAAAATATGAGGGAAATGTTTGTAACATAACTGGGGGATATACACATTTCTAGTATGGAAATGAATCTTATGCATGTTCAGTAAGAAACAGATGAACATGTCAATGGAAAAGATCAGGAAAATGAAATGTGGAAGAGGAGAAAAAAACATGAAATGACCAGGAAACAAATAAAAGATATTTAAACTCACCAGTAATAAAAGTTCAAAAAATAAAAAACAATGAATTGGCATTTTTTGCAAAGTTGACAAAAGTTAACATAACCAATCAGCATATCGGTACAGGTAAATGAGTGTTCTTTTACTGTTGTGGAGATGTAAATGCTGGACTAATTTGCAACATTCCTGAAGTGCAATTTGGCAATGCCCATGAAAAACCTTTGAATTAGTCCCACCTTTTGATCAGAAAGTCCACTTTTAGAAAACAGCCTAAGGAAATAAGCAGAGCTATGTCCAAAGTTTCAACATCTTCATCACATGGTAGGTGTATGATGTGCACTTGTTTATTAGGCATGGTTCTATGCTTTCAATGGATTGTGTAATTCAATCCTTAAAAAAACAATATCTAGATCCTGATATGATCTCTGTTTTTACAGGTGAGGAACTGATGCACAGAGAAATCAAGAAAATCATCCAAGGACACACAACTAATAGGTGGCGGAACCAGGATTAAACCCAGCAGTGTGACTGTCTAGGCCCAGATTCTTAAACAGTACGACACCACCAGGGAAGCATCAACAGTGAAACTTTAACACTACCTAATGTCCAATATGGGATTAAATACATTCTGACATATGTACATAATAGAATTAATGGGTGAGTGGGTGGATAGGTGGGTGATGGATGGATGGGTATGTGGATGGGTAGATGGGTGGGTGGGTAGGTGTTGATGAATACGGTGGATGGGTGAGTATGTAGATGAATGGATGAGTGGATGGATGAGTAGGTGGATGGATGGATGGATAGGTAGATGGTTTAATGCATGGATGAGTAGGTGGTTGGGTAGATGGGTGGGTATCTATTGGATAAACAGGTAAGTGGACAGATTGATGAATGGGTGGGAGGATGGGTGTGGATGAGTGAGTGAGGGATGGGTGGGTGGGTGAATGGATGGGTTGGTGGATAGGGGATGGGTGGGGAATGGATGAATGAATGTCACAAATCATAAAACATTCATTTGGGAATCTGTCCTCATGTTTCTTTCCACTCACATATATTGAACATTAACTTCATAACAGGCAAAGTTTCAGGTACCATTTTAACCCTCAGCAAAACCCAAGTCTACTGCTCCCAGGGGTAAATGGTGAGCACAGACATTGTGAGGTATCCCTCAAACCAGAAGGTGTTCTCCTCCCAAAGTTCTTAAAACCACTTAATTTCCTAAAATAGAGTACAAAAGAAGTTACACAGTATGAAATTACCAGAAGTCTTAGTGTCAAAGAACCAGAGACAAAAAGCCTGACAATTGTCTGCCTTGATACAGTAGTTCCCATAGAAGGAGGCAGCAGCTCAACGTGGACTGGAGTATATGGGACACAGAAGATTCCCACCCATGGTGTAAAAGTGAGGACAAGATAAGCAGATTCAGAACAAGGCAGAGGCAGCCAGAGAGCTACTCTCTGCATTCCTCATGTAGGGATCAGGCCTCACCTGCATCTTAGGTGAGAAGGGATTGGCAGGAGCCCCCAAACCCATATGACATTGTGAATTCTATGGGCATTATTTTGTGTTATCTTAATCCACACAAGATTATTTTCTATAATAAACATTATATTGGCTTGAAATTTTTTATTATTTGCTTTTCAAACATTTAACCCCTTAAAATATGGTAAAGGATGAAGACAACCACTGAAGGCTGATCCTGGTGAGCAGAAGAAACCAAAAAAGAAAGACGGGGTGCCTGAACACAGGAAGGGCACCTACTAAGTGCTCCAGACACCATAGTCACTGGTTGGGGTGGTGGTGGGATATATTATTCCTACTGGCTCTGCTGATACCCTACGTGAACAGGGAACATTCTACTTAAGTGTGTCACACAGAAACTTCACACCCACTGACTCATTTATTCACTCATTTAACACTTGCAAACACCTGGGAGTTAAGTATCATTATTCCCATTTGAAAAATGAAGAAACTGAGGCACAGATAACAGAAAGCGATTCATCAAAGTCATACACTTAGGGCAGCAAGAGATTCAAACCACATCAGTGTGGTTCTAAGTCTAGAGATGCAGAAAAGGCAGATGTCCTGGGAAACTCATTCCGGGAAGGGATGCACACATGCAGTACTCTGTTCTCTATGCCCTCCCTTTCCCACCTCGATTTCCCCTCATCCCCATTCCTGGAGCAACTCTATCAGCCACAGCAAAGCTCTAGGGAGTGGTCTGGGAATCTTCTTCCCTATCACATGTCAACTTCTTTAACACCTGCTTCACACTAGACACCATGAAGATATCCTTCCTTTGAGAAGCCCTATTCTGCGGCCCTGACTTCAGAAGGCAGCAAAGTGGTGACCGAAACAGAAAAGGAGATGAATGTGTAGAAGCACCCTACAGTAGGTAGTCTACATTGTCCTTTAATTTAATCCTTCCAAGAAAATGTTATTGTCCCCAACTTACAGGTGAAAAAACTGAAGCTCTGGGAGGTTCAGCAACCTGCCCAAGTGGTAAGTGTCACACCAGCTCGCCAAGACCTACAGTGAAAGGCCAGGTGGGGGCCTTAACCAAAGGAAAGTTTTGACAGCAAAGGGACTTCCTACCTAGATGGCAGGCTCTCTTCCCAGCCGATGGGCAGTGAGGCAGTAACTTTACCCCTATGACAACCAGCGGCACACTTGCTCATGAGCAGAAAGGTGAGGATCTGGGACCACCACCCTGCTGTGCCCAGCATTAGAAACCAGCAGCACCAAGCCACCTCCCTGCTCGGGAGAGCTCTGCAGACAGGTACACCCATGGCACTGTGGCACCCAAATGTGTAAAATCCCTGATACAGGGCAAGAGACAGCACCACTGCTAAAGGCCCTCCAGCTCAGGAAGTGCTCCAGGACACCTGCTCCCCTTCATGGGCACAGGCTGCCCTGAGAGCTGCATGTGCCTAGTATCCTGCCTGTTAACCAAGACAATCAAGTAGAAGTTCAAGCAACCTGCAGAGGGTCCCATGGCTAGAATGTGGAGGTCTGGGAATTTTAACCCAGACCCTTTGATTCGAAATCCCCTGGTGTATGCATGACATCAGGCAACCTCTTTTTTGTGAACTGAGCATCTCAAAAGTCAGATGTCCCAAAAAAGACCCCAAATAGCCAAAGCAATCCTGAGAAGGAAGAATAAAGCTGGGGGGATTATGCTCCCCAACTTCAAGCTTTACTACAAAGCCACAGTACTCAAGACAATTTGGTACTGGCACAAGAACAGACCCATAGACCAATGGAACAGACTAGATAGCCCTGATATAAACCCAAGCATATATGGTCAATTAATATATGATAAAGGAGCCATGGACATACACTGGGGAAATGACAGTCTCTTCAACAGCTGGTGTTGGTAAAACTGGACAGTTACATGCAAGAGAATGAAACTGGATTATTTTAACCCCATACACAAAAGTAAACTCGAAATGGATCAAGGACCTGAATATAAGTCATGAAACCATAAAACTCTTAGAAGACAACATAGGCAAAAATCTCCTGAATATAAGCATGAGTGACTTCTTCCTGAACGCATCTCCTCGAGCAAGGGAAACAAAAGCAAAAATGAACTCATGGGACTACATCAAACTAAAAAGTTTCTGTACAGCAAAGGACACCATCAACAGAACAAAAAGGCATCCTACAGTATGGGAGAATATATTTGTAATTGACATATCCAACAAGGGGTTAACATCCGAAATATATAAAGAACTTACACGCCTCTACACCCAAAAAGCAAATAACCCGATTAAAAAATGGGCAGAGGATATGAAAAGACAGTTCTCCAAAGAAGAAATTCAGATGGCCAACAGACACACGAAAAGATGCTCCACATCACTAATCATCAGGGAAATGCAAATTAAAACCACAATGAGATATCACCTCACACCAGTAAGGATGGCCACCGTCCAAAAGACTAAGAACAACAAATGCTGGCGAGGATGCGGAGAAAGGGGAACCCTCCTACACTGCTGGTGAGAATGTAAGCTAGTTCAACCATTATGGAAAGCAATATAGAGGTTCCTCAAAAAACTCAAAATACAAATACCATTTGACCCGGGAATCCCACTCCTTGGAATTTACCCAAAGAATACAACTTCTCAGATTCAAAAAGACATATGCACCCCTATATTTATTGCAGCACTTTTTACAATAGCCAAGATAGGGACACAACCTAAGTGTCCATCAGTAGATGAATGGATAAAGAAGAGGTGGTACATATACACAATGGAATACTATTCAGCCATAAGAAGGAAACAAATCCTGCCATTTGCAACAACATGGATGGAGCTGGAGGATATTATGCTCAGTGAAATAAGCCAGGCGGAGAAAGACAAGTGCCAAACGATTTCCCTCATTTGAGGAGTATAAGAATGAAGCAAAACTGAAGGAACAAAATAGTAGCAGACTCAGAGACTCCAAGAAGGAACTAGTGGTTACCAAAGGGGAGGGATATGGGAGGGTGGGTGGGGAGAGTGGGAGAAGGGGATTGTGGGGTATTATGTTTAGTACACATGGTGTGGGGGATCACGGGGAAAACTGTAGCACAGAGAAGGCAAACAGTGAATCTGTGTCATCTTACTACACTGATGGACAGTGACTGAATTGGGGTGTGAGTGGGGACTTGATAATATTGGTAAATGTAGTAACCACATTGTTTTTTCATGTGAAACCTTCATAAGAGTGTATATCAATAATACCTTAATTTAAAAAAAAGGTAAAGTCCCTAAGAAGAAAAAAAAAAGTCAGATGTCTACTCCCTATGACACCTAGTGACCCTGAAACCTGAAGTCAAAAGAAACCCCGTCACAGACACTCAAAAACCTAGAGCAAAAGGCAGTCAGCACAGTAGACTCAAAAGCACCTGGGATACAGAATCTCAGCCTGCCCACTAGCTAGCTGTGTGACCTAACATCTCTGTGCTTTGAGTTCCTCAACCATAAAAGGAGGACAGTCACAGCACCCACCTATTAGAGTCTGTAGGAAGATTGGATGAGCTCATACCTACACAATGCTTCTGATGATGTCTGTTACTGTAAGCACTCAATAAACCCACACGCATTAGTGAGTGTTACTACTGTTACAAGGAAATGACAGTACACAAGTCATTAGCCTGTAACAGGAGGTGACTGTGCTCCTAATTTGGCTTTTGGGAGCAAAGCAACACAATTGTAACATCACTCGGTGGTGCCTACAGGGAATTTGAAACCAATCCCGCATAGGACCAGGGCTTCCATGGCTAACACTGAAGTGTCCTTATTTGCTTGGAAAGCCTTCTATTGACCTTCCATTCATATCATCCCTCTTGTCTCAGAGGACGGGGAGGGCGGGGAGGCCAGTGGCACTGCTGGTTTACCCAGAACAAGCAGCATGTTACCACCACCTGATTGAACAGTCAGCAGGGTAGACTCTCGGTGCCCTTAGGACACCCCTTCCTACTTCGATCAGTGTGCCTGCCACTGAGCCAGGTTGGCATTGTCTGCACCCAGCTCCTCGGAATTTGAAGAGTGGAGAAGAGAAGGAATAAAACTCACAAGACTAGACCTGTTCCCAAGACCTTCCTTCTGCCCATGGCTCTGAGGATGAGGCACCTCCCCACCACGTACTGTGCCAGAAGGCCAGGCTGCACCTGGGGGCCAATAACAGCAATTACCCCCCACCCTCATAAAGACCTGCCAATGACAGGGGGCTGAACTGCACTCTGTCTGAGCGGAAGCACGGGCTGAGCATGTAATAAACTGACACAAAATTATCCTACTCCACTGGCCAGCGGTGACTGACTTCCTAGTCCCCATCACTGTGAACCCCGGAGGGAACCATGCTATGGTGGGAAGCAGAGGGCTTCCTTAAATGTGCTCGAAAGCTTCCATTTAGCACTGACTCGAGTAGTGACCTCTCCTTTTCTTCTTACGGCCAGATTTTTTTTCAAGTGAGGAGGATTCTAAGCAATTTTTCTTGCATTCTCTCAAGTGTTCTAGAATCTTCTGACTGTTCTGAATCATTGTTGAAGACAAGAAAAGTAACCCCAAGTATGTAAAGCACAGGAAGTCCAATGCCCAAGACAGACTGCGAACAATTTCCTGGCTCAGACAGCACGGGCAGGATCTTCTCTGGGCCACAAGACATGCGAGGAAAGAACCGCACGGTAGAGGCCGGCAGGCCCGCGCCCACAGCGTGAGGGAGACCAGTGAGGGCGCAGGAGGGTCTCCGGCAGGACGGCACCGCAGAGAGAGCACTGGTTAGGAGACTGCTTGCTTCACGGCCCTGTTATTGTTGGCTCGGGGTTATTTAAACACTGAGCTTTTACAAACTGATAGACTTCACTTAAAATTCAGGTTCCCAGCTTCTTTTAAAAAATATATAATGATAATGAGAAAAGAAGAATTGGCAGCTCTGGAACTACATTCCAAGAGTCGGCTGGATTTTAACAATCACCACCCCTCCTGGATTTGCCACAATCCCCACTACTACGTATTGTGTCCCCAAAACTGAGGGTCAGTCACCATTTATCATTATATGTGTGCTGTTGATTTTATTATGGCATAGAAATATTTCTGTGCTCAAAAGCATTGAGATAAAATAAAAGACAGGCAAAAAGGTAACATGTTTCAAGAGAATTAGGAAAAGGTCCAACACCCATCATTTTCCTCATTTGCATTACCAACCTGGACCCCATGGTGAAGAGCTCGGCGTCTAGTGTCAGAGGCAACTGGTTTCAAATCCTGGCTTGGCAACTTCTTAGTAGTGGGACAGTGAGTATGTGCTTAACCTCTCCATGCCTCCAGGTGCTCATTATTAAAGCATCTAGGTGGCAGGAGGTTTGGAAAGGGATTTAAAAAGATACTGCATACAAAATGGTAGGCACAAGGCCTGAGACCAGTAAGTGTTCAATAAATGCTGGCAGTCGCTGTTATCATGTTGTCAGAATGGTGGTGGCAGTGATAGCTGATAGGAACCAGGCAGCAGTTTGCCCTCTGGAGCCCCTCCTTGCATCAGGGATGGGCTTTGTTTCCCTCCCAGCTTCTGAGATGAGACATGCACACACGACTCAAAAGAGGCATGGCCACACCCAAAAGCTGTCCCTCCAGACGCCTCTCAAACCACTGAGCCTGCACCCTCATTTCTTTGCCTTATAGGCTCATACACCCCTGCCAAGTCTCTCAGGTCTGCTTCCTGTATGTACACCCATTTATTTGGCTTCTGCTGTTCCCTCTGAATGGAACACCCTTCTCACCTCTGCCCACCTGGTGGGCAGTTACTCACACTTAACGACTCTGCTCAGACATCAGCGCCAAGAAGCCTTTCTTGAATTCTCGGACAAGATTCCAAACCCCAAACCCAAATCCCATTCTCTATTGTTCATCCTCCCCACTGGACAACAAGCCCTTTGAAAGCAGGGCACAGTCTGCGCTGCAACCCCAGCCCAGGGCACAGCACATGGTATCAGAGCGCACAGGTTCAGCCATGGTGCCGGTTCACCCCGATAGGTGGTTCTAGAAAGACAGCAGAATATAAAGAAAAGAAGACAGATTGAATGCTGCTCTGCATTTAAAGCTCAGGTGGGTATGCCAAGCCAGTGCACCTAGTTCTTAGGGTTTGCACGAAGGGAAGACAGGGTTAACAAGACATACCCATGAAGAATCCTTGTGAAGAACAGACATTAGCAAAAGGACACAATGCATTATTACCAGCACCCTCCAAAGACCATCAGATCCAACACCACAACTGCCACCACCACCAACTTCCACCCCTTCCGCATCCCGAACACGTGACCCCAGAACTTAATCTGCCCCATCACTCACTCTCCTAACTTCGAACCCTGTGCTTAAAGCAATAAGGGACCCGATGTGGCCATGGGCTCCGTGTTAGCCCACATAAAGAAATACATCAGAGAGGGGAACATCGTGGAAGGGAGCTAACTGTATGGTCTCCCTATACGTTTGAATATTGCCATAAAGAGCCGCTGAAATATAAGAGCATAGTCCAGATATAAGGCTTAAGCTTTAAAGTGCATATAAGGCTGTATGTATAATACAGTTCCAGTTGTGTCTAAATAAATTGTATTTAGCTAAACAGATCCAAAGAAACTTGATGTTAAGAATAGAGAATGATTATGGGTCACTCGTGTTTATTATTTATACTTTTACTTTCAAAATTTTCTGATATTCCCATTTTATCTTATGATTCAAAAAATTAAAACTCTACTGAGGCCCAGCAGAATCTTAGTTGATGTAGCTGATCAATTAAACCACTGTTGAAGAAGTAGATAAATTTTTGATAATACATAAAGCAACTAGTGATTTGCCGGTAGTAGTCTTAGGTTTTCCACAATAACAAATGCAAAACACAAACTTTTTTCATGTCCCTAGAACACTTACAAAAAAATTGAACAAGTACTAGCCCACCAGAAATGCTCAGTAAATACCAAAACCCAGAAATTAAGTAGCTTCTTTCTCTGTCCACAAAACAATAAATAGCAAAATCAACAGCTAAAAAATAAGCAAAACCTCAAACACCCTAATAATTAAGTCTTGGCTAAGGAAGGCAATCCAAACAAATTATGGGCTACATATAAAGTAATAACAGTTCCAATACATACCAAAATTTATAGGGTCCAGCCAAAGCTGAACTCAGAGGGAAAAAAATTAGCCTTACATGAAATATTTAAAATAAAATAAGAAAGGATGAAAATATGTGAAGTACTTAGTACAGAAAGCTGGAGATAAAACAACAAAATGATCCTCATCAAAGCAGGATAAAAGGATTAATTTTTAAGCACAAAATAATTATGAGCAATAAAAAGCAAAAGGGGTAGATTGAGCCAAAAAATGTAATCATCAGTTCTTTTAAAAAGGACTGAATTCACAAAGACAAACTTCTAGCAAACCAAACCAGAGGGAGAGAGAGAGAATATATACTAAACATCATGTATGAGAAAGAGGCTATAAACACAGAGAGATCTTAAGCTATTATATTTCCTCTGTAACTCATAAGCTGGAAAATACAGAAGAAATTAATACTTGTATTAAAACTATAAAAAAAACACAATTATCAAATGACCTGACAAAACTAATAGCCAGGAAGCAAATTAGGAAAAACTGCTAATGAACAACTGGAGAAGGGGGAGGACATGCCATGCCCAAACAATTTTATTAATAAATTCTTTCAAACATTTAAAGGATAATGTAAAAGCTATTCAATAAAGTTCAGATTATAGAAAAACAAGGGAATCCCCCAGTTTGTTCTGTGACTGCCATAATTCTGGTTCCAAAACCAACCCAGATTTAATGCAGGAAAAACAAGAACAAAAAACTTCAGACTTCTATTGCAGCCAAGACAGAGCAACTTTTAGGAAACCAATGACCCTGCCAAGAACAACGAGAAAAGCTGCTAAGACACATCATCACCTCTTCTGAGACATTCAAATCCCAGAGGAAAAAAATTCATGGAGGTGTGCCTGACATTCTGCATTCTGGTCTTCTCCATAGTTATTTATCAGCGCTTAAATGGTATGGGGTTAGACGCTGAAAACGTTGGCAGAAACACAGACAGACAGCAGAAAATCACATGGATGATAAGGAGAGCTTTCTACTATCTTACAGGGCTGAGAAGAGAAAAAATGTGGTTAGCAACAGGAAAGGACTTGAGGGTGCAATCAAAACTTGAGGGTCCAAGAGGCAGGATAGAAAGGAGGCTGGCAGAAGTATGCCTACACTCAGCACCTGCTTTCCCTTCAAAGTACTTGATGCTTCTTAATCAAAGAAGGTTAAGGGACTAAAGAGAGGAGCAGAAAGGAAGAGGCTGCGTAGCCGAGCTTAACTTTTGGGAGGCTCGTGGTGCTGGAGAAGTGATTTTTGGAGTTCAGGACCTACCCATGCAAAAATAAACATGCAAGGCTCTCAGTTAGGGAGAGAAGTAGCTAAGCCTTTCAGACTGAAAACCAGCCTCAGTTTCTGATCAAACTGAGGTGATCTGCCTTTTCTCTGCCTGAGGAAGGATATGATAAATCCTCTCAGGAGACAGGCTGGTTGAATCCTCTTCTCCAGAAGGAAACGTCATCCATGACATAAATCCATGTCTAGCATTCAGTCAAAAATTTCCAAGCACAGCAAGAAGCAGGATCAAGAGTCAAAATAAACTTTAGACCCACAGGTGATATAAATACTGGAATTATCAAACACAGCTGATAAACTGAGAAATAAATAACCACGTGGAGAATTTAAGCAGGCAGAATTAATCTAAAACTGAAAAACAGAATAACTGAAATTAGGAATTCCATAAATGAGTTTTAACAGCTTATCAAACACAGATAGAACCAGTAAAGGGAAAATTAGGCGAGAAGAAACAATACAGGTAGAAACAGGGAACAAAAACAAGTAGAAATACCAAAAAGAATGTTGTAGTCATGGGGAGGATGGCAAAGTCTATAAATATGTGTGATAAGAATTCCAGAAAAGGAAAAGAGAGAGAAGAGTAGAAGCATAGAAGCATTATATAAAAAAGATAACCACTCAGAATCTTCTAAAAATAAAGAGAATATCAAAACACAAAGATTCCAAGAGAATTAATAAAAAGAAAATGACACCTAGAAACACCACAAACTTCAGAAAACCAAAGATAAATTCTCAAGGGTAGCTACATGAGAACAAAAATCACACTATCTTTTTTAAAAAAGGCAACAATAAAACTAACAGCTAAGTTCTCAATAAAAAGACAACAGAAAAGCTGAAGAATAATAAAGAAAGGAATAATAAAGAAAGAAAAATAAATGCCACTTAGTGTGGAAATATCATGCTAGAGTGAAGTAAAATAAAGACTGAATAAAATAAAGTGAATAAAATAAAATAATGACACCACAAAAGCGAGGGAGTATGCCACCAACCAGAAAGTGCTAGTAAATGTTTAACAACTGGCTTAAAAGAAAAAAGCACTGATTTATAATTTCCAATTTCTGTGATATAAATACTCTCACCAGGACTGAGTTTAAGCTACCAGTGTGACATCACTGAATATAGAGTTGGAAAAAGATATGCACAATCATCTCTCAGGGACACACCACTGCTACCAACAGAACTAAAAATCCTTCAGGAAGAAGGAAATTTCTCCCACACTGAAATTTGGAGATGCAAGAAAGAACAGAAATCAACAGAAAGAATGACTATGTGAGTAAATGTAATTGAACATTCATTGTACAAAACAATTAGTAATAATGGCATGTGGTCTTTAAAATAGATGTAGAATTAAAATGCATGACAACATTAACAAATAAGAAGTGGGGTAAGTGGACTCAATGGTAAAATTCTCATTTACATTAGTCTTTAAAAAGTCAAATAATTAACATATATTGATAATCCATTTATTATAAAGGGAACACTGCAAAAAATCGATTCCAGATCTACCATCCATCTAAATACAATAGATAAAACAATGAATCCTCTAGAAGATCACATAGGGGAATATCTTCATGACCTGCACGTAAAAAAGTTTTTCTTAAACTAGGACCCAATAAGCATAAATGAACAACATAAAAGAAAGACTGATAATCTCTACTTCATTAAAATTAAGAACTTCTGCTTACCAAAAGCCATAATTAAGGAAATAAAATGGTAATCCATGGACCGTGAGAAGATATATAGAATACAAATTTCTCACAAAGGATTTGTTTCCAAAATACACTATCCACTTTGTCAAAAGCCAGGGTAAATAACCAGGTTTGTGGGAAGAACAAATGTAGGAGACCCCAAGAAATTGGACTACGGTGGATAGTATTGGTGGCAGCATGCCTCATGCATGAAAATCTTATTTAATCTTCACAATAATCCTTTCAGGCAAGTGCCATTTTTATTCCTATTTCATAGGCTTGGCACAATCCTCGTCTCCAACATGCCCCCAGCAGTCACCACCATGCCTGGGAAAGGGGACTGAGGTGTTTGGTCAGACACAAACTGTAATCGATCCTTGCCAATCTATGATGCACTGAGAAGGAGGAAAACATATCATGGACCCACCTGGGAACAGAGGCTGCAACCAATAGATGGGCAGAGCCCAAGGTGAAATATTTACACTGTATGGCTTTCTGAGGGCTGTGTGAACAAGAGGCCGGGATTCAGGACAAATGGACATTAAGCCAGAAGCAAGGCCACCCCAGCACCAGAAGTTAGGAGATGCTGCTGTTCAAGAAAAGGATCTTTTTGCAGAGTATCTTTATGTAGTTTGGAAACTAGGCCAGAGTCTGAGAGCAGTCACATTGATCATGATCCATAAACTGTGAACTCATGTGGCTGGGAGCAATACTGTAGGAAAGGGTAATGCAGTGCCAGCCCACATGGCTCCACAACTTGTCCGTGGTGTGACTCTGGACGAGTCACTGAGCCATTCTAATGCCTACTTTGCTTGTCTATGCAATGGAGATGATAGCAGCCTTCCATGAGGGAAAGCTCAGTGGGGGAACCCACATGGGGAGCTGACCCAAGAGTATGGGCTCAGTTATTGTGTTGAGGTTTTAAAGTTCATTTGGGAGCATGTAGGGTTTGGCTCTCTTTCCTCCCAAATATTAAAGAACTAGGGAATCAACAGGCTCAACAGAAGAGCAGGGCCTCAGATGGGACGCGGATGCTGCTGTTTGGGTGAGAAGCCTTGTGACTTTCCCAGAAGGATCCTCGGAAAGTCACTCCTAAATGTGGGCAATGGCTCACCAACACGACTTGCACTTCTGGCGAGCAGAGGAGCAGGGGATGGTTGGAAAGGGGTTTGACCCCTTGCTGGCTACCGACCTCAGGCTTCAGCCCTCATTTCCCCTCTCAAGTTTTGGTTTCCTCACCTGAATTCTATTTAACACGTAGAGGCATTCTAATATGGCAAAATAGGTAAGATGCCTGATATTTCCTACTTGTTCAGCTGGCATGCTGGGAGATAACTGAATTCTTACCTTTCAACGTCCATGGAGGCTGGGCATCTCGGATCTATGTGAGGATGAACCAGAAGGGCTTCCTGACCCTCTCACCCAGAGTCCTCATTCGGGAAGAGGAGAAATCAGTGGGGAACCAGAGCCCATACACAGCACTTCAACATTTGTCTACAGAGACCTGGCATCTGTGGAGAATGGCCTGTAGCCAAGAAAAGGTCTAGCTGTCCTCAATGGCCAAAGGGTCAATAAAGAATCTGTGTCATATCTCTCAAAAGCCTAGAAAATATTCTTACCTCTGACCTGCTAATCCTGCTTCTGGAAACTTATCCTAACAATAATTTTAGACATAAAAAAATGCAAAATTGCCATCCCAGAATTATAAAGAAATTACAAACATAAACAAAACCATCAGCCATTTAAGAAAGACTCTTAAATAATTTGGGGTCAGTGGGTAAAGAAGTTACATGTCTTTTGGATAGTGGACATTCTGACTGGTGCGAAGTGGTATCTCACTGTGGTTTTGATTTGCATTTCCCTGATGATTAATTAGTGATGTGGAGCATCTTTTCATGTGCCTGTTGGCCATCTGTATTTCTTCTTTGGAAAAATGTCTGCTCAGGTCCTCAGCCCATTTTTTAATTGGGTTGTTTGTTTTTTTGGTGTTGAGGCATATGAGTTCTTTATATATTTGGCGACCACTATGCAAACAACAGGAACTAACAAGTGTTGGTGAGGATTTGGAGAAAAGGGAACCATCCTATACTGTTGGTAGGAATGTAAATTGGTGCAGCCATTGTGGAAAGCACTATAGCGATTCCTCAAAAAACTAAAAATAGAAATACCGTACAACCCAGTAACTCGACTTCTAGAAATTTATCTGAAGAAAACAAAATCCTTGATTTAAAGGTTTATTCACCCCTGTGTAGCCAAAGTCTCCATCAATAGATGAATGGATAAAGAAGATGTGGTACATATACACAATGGAATATTATTCAGTCATAAAAAAGAAAGAAATCCTCCCATTTGCAACAATATGGATGGAGCTAGGGGGTATTATGCTCTGTGAAATAAGCCAGGCAGAGAAAGACAAATACCGTATGATTTCACTTATTTGTGGGATCTAAAAACAAATCAAAACAAAATGAACAAAACAGCAGTAGACTCATAGACACTGAGAAGTGACTGGTGGTTGCCAGAGGGGAGGGGTTGGGATGGAAGGGTGGGGTGGCTGAAGGGGATAAAGGGGCACAAAATCTGTCATAATATAAGTTGGTCATGGGGATGGAAGTGCACCATTGAGAATACAGTCAGTGGATCTGTAACATCTTTCAATGTTGACAGATAATAACTGACTAGTCAAGGTGAGGATTTAATAATGTGTATAACTACTGAACCACTAGGTTGTATACCTGAAACCAATATAATACTGTATATCAACTGCATTTTTATTTAAAAATATGCTTAAACATTAAAAAAATTTTAATGAAATTACAAATTAGCTCGAAAATAGCAATAATTATGGTACCACACAGAATACTCTAGAATAGAGATATGACCAAAACTATATTCAGAAGAGAAGTATTAAATGGTTTTGTTGTTAAATAAGAAAGTATAAAATTAAATGCATCAACAATCCAAGAAGCTAGAAAGAGAACCAAATAAAACCTAAGCAAAACAGAATCAAGGCATTGATAAGGTCAAACGTAGAAGTAAATTCATTAAAAACTAAACAGCCTAGAATTCATGAGCTGGTTCTCTGGAAAACACAACTATAAACAAAAACTACCACCAACAGACAAATCCCTGTCTAGTCTAATTAAAGAAAATAATGAGAAAACACAGACACAATATAGAGTGACAAAGGTATTTAACAAAAAATACGGCAGCAATTCAAAAATGAGGAGATATTATTTAAAACTTAATAAATTTGAAAATTCCCAAAGAATCCGAGGATTTTTCTGGATAAATACAAATGAACACAATTGACTTAATAAGAATTAACAACATCAAATTAAGCAAAAGCTATAAATGAATTTGAAAAGGGTGCTAAAGAATGCTCTCTGAAGCTTTTTTTTTTTTTGGTATTGTTAATGTACAATCAGTTGAACAACATTATGGTTACTAGACCCCCTGTTATCAAGGCCCCCCCACATACGCCACTACAGTCACTGTCCATCAGCGTAGTAAGATGCTATAGAATCATTACTTGTCTTCTCTATAAATACTGCCTTTCCCGTGTCCCCTGCCACTGCATCTCTGAGGCTTCTTTATAAAATGTTCCTGACATGGTAAAAAAGAAAAAGGAACATTTCTCCACTCATTTTATGATCTTTAGTGACCTTGACAGAAAAATTTCACACACACACACACACAAACACACACACACACACACACACACACACACACACTAAAACTACAGCCTGGTATCACTTTGAATGAATGTGCATGAAAAAATTCTAAATAAGATATTTCTGAAACCCTTAGTTCAATAAAAGAAAATACACCTCCACTGGCACGGATTTGTCCCGGAAAAAAAAAACAATGTTAATACCCATAATCGTCATGTTAATCAGTGAAAAAAATCATGATTTCAATTTTTAATAGATATCTGGTAAGTCACTGCCTATTCTTAAAAAACAGCAAAACAGATTTCCAGTCTTAACTACTAGTCTACAGCAAACTTAAATGATGTAATACAAGCATTCCCATTAAAATCATGAGTAAGGCTCCTATCACAATAGTATTTAACCCTGGTAAAGAAATGTAAAAGTATTTAATGCTGATAAACAGGGTAAGTGAAGGAAATAAGAACTTCCATCATCAGGAAGGACAAAGAAAGTGACCATTATTTGCTTAAGATAAAAATGACCTTAAGAAAAGTAAGAGAATTAAGTAGAAGACTATAATAGCTAATAAGAGAGTCAAAAACATGGCAGGTTATAAATATTCAATAACCAATAATTTACCCTATGAATTAACAAAAGATATATTCTCAATAACAACAAACACAAACTGAGCAGAACAAAATACCTAAGAAAAAATTGTGGCAAGAAATAGGTAAAATCCACATGCAGAAAATAAACAATAAAATTACTGAAAGCGACAAGTGAGACTTGGGCCAGTTAGAGAAATAAGCCAATTAGTCTACTATAAATAAGACAATTCTTCCCCAATTTAATAATAAATCAAGTACCATTCCAATCCCAGCTACTAACATTTTATTTTACTTGACAACTGATTCCATAAATTCATATAGAAGATAACGGGGCTATTGTAGTCATATATAAAATATTGAAACATAAGAATAAAAATATTATTTAATATAATCACGTATAATAGGATGTTATATAATTATAAAATATACTAAAAATGTCATATAATTATGTAATAAGTATTAAAAATTCTTAAATATGCAAAGAAACTTTAGTCCTAAGTAGTGTGTTTTGGCAACCCCTTCAATATGAACTGGTCTCAAATGCATTCTCTCAAGTAACTGAATGATTTTAACTGTTAACGAGAATTGTGGCCCATATTTATATGAATACTATTTCATTTTTAAACAACACGCTAAAAGAATAATAGCCAGGAAAAAAATAAATTGTAATTATTATAAATATTGGAGTACTTCTGGGTTGATGGTTAATGAATGCAGCAATCAAATTAATTCTTTTTGGTTTGGGATAGTGTTTCTGATAATGTGGATAAGAGGGGGTCACAACCTACCCTTCCCTTGAAGGTAGCAAAACAGACCACATGCAGCAGAGAGGGGACCTGGAAGCAAATGCAGAGCTATAAAGACACACTTGCATCAGAGGAACCGCAATGAGAAAAAATAAGCACACAAACTTATAACAACAAATTCAGGGATTGCACAAACCATTTCAAGTGGTTTGAATCACACTTGCAAAAGTTTCCCTAAGACCAGGAAACCAGCAGGGGAATTCTAAGATTCCCTGAAACATGTGGTAAAAAATCTTGAACTGTATTTTTTTTCTTTGAGGTCCTGTCCTAAATTTTATGATCATTGACCCAGACTATTTTTAAATTCCTAGAGTTACTGGAATTACTAGAAATTACTGTCTTCGTGTAAATTAACTGTAGAGGCACAAAGCTTCTGTTTAGAGATCAGTGCTCCAACCTGTAGGCATATCTCACTTTAAAGAAAAGACGAAATTCTAGATGTATAAATTGGGTGTCACTATTCACTTTGCAAAGATGAGTTGCTACAGGACTCCTTTAAAAATAGCAGGCTGCCTTCATGAGAGTGCAGTATTATCCATTTGGGGAATGCATTGATCTATGGTACAGGCAAGACACACCCAAGCTAGGCAAGAACTTAATTTAACATCACCCCTAACAAAGCCTCCTGCTATATAACCGAGAGTGCGTTGTCTCTGGAATGCTAAAAACAGTGCCAAAATTTTAGTTGCATTCCTTGAAATCATCTTCTCACCTTGGCTTCTATTTTTGGTGGGCGGATAAAAATCTTGTAAGCCAAATAAATCACTAACTACAACAGGGCTAGTTCATCTAGAAGGCAGGAAGAAAGAAATGAGACCTAGAAGATTCAGAGGTTATCCGTTATCCAGGGCCATATTCTTGAAATCATAGAAACTGTGGGTTGGACTCACCCTGATGACAAGTTCTCTCTCAAAAGTTTAAAAGAATCGCCACGGACAGGTGAGACTGTGGTTTTAATGCATGAATGTGACAAAGCAAATTACCTGGCAGGTGAAGTGACAGCAGCCAGAGACCAGGCCATGTGCATCTTGGAATCGAGATGGCTGATGAAGGAAAAGCTGCAGGCTCACTCCAACAAAAGGAGAGAAGGCATGAGGACAGGAGTTGGGGAGCCTGTTAGGAATGCAAATTCTCAGGCTCCACGGCAGACCTACGCAATCAGAAACTCAAGGGATGGGGCTAGTAATCTGCTTCAACAAGCCGCCAGCGGGCTTCTGGGGGCAGCTGGAAGCTGAACCACTGGCAGTTCAGCAGCCATCTGGGTTCCACTCCTTCACTTAGGAGCTTTGTGACTTGGGGAAAGTTACCTAACTACTGTGAGCTTTTGTATTCTCATCTGTGAATTTGGGGTCCTGGATCTACATCACAGGGTTTCAAGACAAAAACCACAAAGGGCTTAATAAGGAGCCTGACACCTAGTAAAAGTACCATGAATGGTGGTGGTTTTGATGACTATTATTTTTAATTATTGTCACCTTTATCATAGCTCTCAGTACAATTGGCCCTCAAACCCCTCCCCGCTACAGATCAGAATCACCCACAGCATTTCTTAAACATGTCTGTACATAGACTATATCCCATGCCATTGTTGACTTGGGAGGTTTGGGGCAAGGCCAGAGCAACCACATTTTACAAAACCCTATAGGTGATTTAGAGGTGCTCCTCCGTTTGAGAAAATGAATGGCAGGAAAGCAGACTCAAAACATTTTGAGATCCTAAAGCTATGTCTGTTGTCCAGGGATGCTAAGAAGAAAGATGTTTCAAATGGACCTCAGAAGAGTGAAATTATGACTATCCAAATACAGAAGATTCCAAGAAAGAGAAAAGAGCAAGTACCTAGGGAAAATGTGACCAGGCAAAGAGGTGAGCTTGGGTTCGAGGAGGACACAAACCAGCTGTGGCAGGAGCAGAACAGAACTGCGGACAAAACTGTGGGCAATGCAAGACCCCAAAGGATCTCTCTGCTGTGGAGGCATTAGACAGCATCGAGTCATTTCAGACCAAAACACCTTGCGGGCAAGGCCATTCCACTGCCTGGAAAGATGCTGCAATCGTACCAAATGAAACTACGCTGGACTCTTGTTATTCACAGATTCCATATTTTCCAATTCACCTACTCACTAACATTTATTTCTAATCCCCAAAATCAATACCCAGGGGATTTCATGGTCATTGGAGGACATGCACAGAGCTGGAAAAATTTTGAGTCATCGACCTAGCATGGTACCAGCTGAGATTGAATAAAATGAGCTGTGCCTTCTTGTTCCAGTTCTCATGCTGTCGACAACTGTCCTTTTCATGAGCTATTTAGTGCCGTATTTTCACATTTTTGTGCTTTTTCTTGGTGATTTCACTCTTTAAAATAGCCCCAAGAAGACTGCTGAAGTGTTGTCTAGTGTCCCTACATCCAGAAGGCACTGATGTGCCTACGGAGAAAACACGGTATGTTAGATGAGCTTCCTTCAGGCATAAGTTTAATGTTAATAAATCAATAATATGTATTAAATAAGGTGTCTCTGAACAGAAACTCACAAAACAAGGTTATGTATCAATCAGTAGACAAAAATGTGACCAGAAGCTCACAAGAACTAAACCCTGTATTTCCCCTAGGAAAATGGTTCAGTATTGACTAATCCCTTCTTCACCACAACTTTATACAACATAACTGCCTTGACTACCAAGCGCTGCAAATAATCAACTCTTACTACTCAAAACCTAATTTGCTTCCATTATCTCCAACAAAGAACTGGATCTTCTAATCAGAAAGGGTAAAACAAAGAGTAAGAGAGAAGGGAACACTAACCTCCTTTAAAAGTTTCAGCCTCCTGAGCTCAGATGAATTATAATCTGGCATTCCAAAACAATGCAGATTCATTTATTCAATATTTACTGAGGCATAGTGCTGGATGCTGTATCTAGGGATACTGTGGTGAAGATGAACAAAAAGCCCTACCCCCAGGGAGCTTACATTCTCCTAGGAGACCATAAATAAGCAGATTATTTGAAAAAAAAAAAGAAATATATAGTATGTCAAAGAATGTTAAGAACTAGGGGAAAAGATAAAATAGGGAAAGGGTGTAAAGTGAGAAAGGGGTGTTGAAAATGAAATGCAGTGCCTGGGAAAAGCATCAGGGGAATAAGAGACATAACAGAAATGAGAATTATAAATATGGAAGAGGACAGAGTAAAAAGCAGCCTGTAAATATGGTATTATTTAATATGTTTTTTTAAAAAGAATCACATGAAATATAAGCATTTAATAAAAATGAGTGAATGTGGCTACATATAAGATGAATATATAAAAATCACTTTCGTATATTCCAGCAATAGTCATTATAAAACATGATTTTAAACATTCTTTATGAGATAGCCTCAAAAGCTGTATATCTAAGAACAGTCTTAAGAAATATACAGGACCTATATAAAGACAACTGCAACACTGTTCTGAGAGACATAAAAAGAGCTTTGGATCAATGGAGTTAGGTATCTCATTCCAGAGAGGAAATCTGTAGAGAATAAAGCATGAAAATCTCCCCAGATAAAAGAGTGAGACTGATGCAATCCCAATCCCTATCCCAACAGGAGAAAAGGAAATAAAATCTTTTACTATGAGTAATTAAAAGAGAAAAACATTATCAATACTAAAATGTTTATGAATAAAAGAGTATGTTGCAGGGGCAAGAACAGACAGATCTACAGATCTATGGAAAAGAATATAGAGATTAAACACTTGCCAGTGTACATTTATGTTCTATTGTGAGATACCAACATAAATGAAATGGTCTCTGAGATACACTCCAGGAGTCCTCTCCATCAGTGGAGGAAGAAGTTTGGCAAATAGATGGAGTTGTGGAAGTTTGGCAAATAGATGGAGTTGTGTCAAGTGGTTAGCAACATGGGATAGGATGAATTTCATTCCTCATGTAATATGCTCAAATTAATTCCATACTATTATACACCAAGAAGAGCTCAGTTAATACTGCATAAATGGTTTCTTAAAGTTCTCCTGGTGTTTATGTCAATATGGAGGATGAGCAAAAGGGCAGTGTCAGTCTGGAAGGGAATTGCCCACCAATTATTGTTACTATTAGTTCTCTTTGGAAATAGAAGAATTTTTTTTTAAGCATGCTGTCTACCTTTAGGGCCTGATATTCCCATTTGGCACATAAGTAAACTGAGGCACCAGAGTGGTTTAGAAAACTTGCCAATGGTTACACAGATACTCAGTGGCAGAGCTGGGCTGCGGCCCCAACCCTGCACATTTCCACACACCATACTGTCTCTCGTACTTCCCCCAAAAGGCATAACAATAAAAAGCAATCAGGCTTCAACACAGTATAACTTTTACTCAACTATGTAATAAATACATAGATGGATTTTCTTTCATTCCCCAACTACCAAACTGTATCAAGGAATATCCCAAGTACATCTTTGCATAACCGTTTTCAAAGAAATCTCTGAGGATACTGTGCTTCAGAGAGACTAAATATACTAAGCTGTGTGTCTCAGGAAAGGAGAACGTCATGTATTATTTTTAACAGGTGTTTAAGGCACTAGGACTGTCTGCAGCCATTTACTCTAGAGTGGGGTTTCACTGCATAGATTCCATTATTCAGGGGAATTGACAGAAAACAGAACCATCTAAGTGAGGAATCATCAGGTGATCATCTATACAGACACAAACACCTATGGGAAATTATTTGGTCTTTAAACCTTTCTTCCCCGCTCAAGGCATCCCCAAAGACTTTTCAAACGATGAACGTGGTAGATAAGGCAGGAGCGGTAAAACTATTCGCATGCACTCATGTCTACAAAGTCATAGGATGCTTGAGGACAAGACGCTGATTGGCACGAAAGAATCTGTTCCACCAATATTTACCGAGTGCCTACAACATGCCAGGCACTGGAGGATATCAAGCTTTCACAAAACGTGATGTAAAAGGAGCTGCTGATGAAGCTTTCACCAAATGGCACCACGTTCACTGTGTGTCATGGGCTGGCCCTCTCCTCCCGATGTGCCTTCTCATACCATGCCTACCAGTGAGGACGGACCCCTTCTCTAGAGCACCTTCCCCATAGCCAAGGTTTTGTGAATGCTCAGCACCCAATGTGAACTCACTCACTCAGTCTTCCTAAGTGCTCCTGCAAGATCATGTCTCCTCTTCCCATTTCACACAAGATAAAAGCAGGATTCAGAAGGGTACAGCCAACTCCCCCACTGCCACGCTAGTAATGATTAATGAATGAGCGGAGGTTTGAACACTAGTCTGGATGGCTTCATGGTTTGTGTTCTTCTTACTAATTCAAATAGCCACATCGTGGTCCTTGAAGGGAGACAAGTACAACAGAGACCCCAGCAACACCCTATACTTGGAATTTCCTCATTCCCTCCCCCAACCCCATTCATTGCCCATCAGACCTAGCTCCTAAGCATCTCCTGAATTTGGCCCACTCTTCGCTATCTCCGATGTCAATGCCTCCAACATGTCTGCACTAACTGGTGTCCAAACTTCCAGGCTGCCTGCTTCAGAGACAGCACACACAACATGAAATCAAGACTGCCTGGGTTCAAACCCTGTGTCCTCCATCTACTGGCTTGGTAACTTAGTTTTTTAACCTCTTCGTGCCTCAGTTTTGATGTCTATAAAAAAGTGCTTGAGGATGAAAAGAAGTAATGCAAATAAAGCACTTACATGAGCAAATGGCATATAAGTATTCATAAATAATAGCTGTTGTTATTAATAAGACTCTATTACATATAAAGTCTGTACCATCAAAAGCATAGTTCTGACTACCAGCCTCCTACTTTAAAAACTTCAAGGGATACCTATGGGATACCAAGGGATATCTATGAAAAAAGTCCAAACTTCTTTAGCATGGAATATGATGCCTTCATCACACAGGCATCAAACACCCATTATGTGATCACCTCCCACAACTCCAGCCCACAAGCTTCAGCCATGCCCAGAGCAAATGGATTTATATTTCAAGAATAAACGGAAGTGTTTCAGTGCTTAACTTCACATGTATTCAGGGGTATGGTCACATTCAAATCAGCTATAATTTATTAAGTCATTATGTGATTGAGATGATGGGTCAAAATGTAAAACTACATAGGCATTAACCCAAGTGTATGCTGATGGAGGTGATGGTGGAAGCCAATATTTACTGGGCACTTACTATGTGCAGGTAGCTATACTAAAGCTAACGCACATTGTCTCAACTAATTCTCACATTCTAAAAAGGCAGACACCATTATTATCGCTTAGTCTTCACATGCTAAGTAAAAGAAGAGTCACAGTATGGCTGGCTCCTAATGAGGACAGCCAAGCTGTTTAGAGAAGGAAGCCTGAACATTCTGATATTAGGCTGTCAATATGAACAGCAGAAGGAATCCTTCAGTGGATATTGGAAGCTTCTACTTATGTCAACACCTCTGGCTACAGCTTCTGCTATATGGCAAAACATAACTGCAGGAAGCACGGAAAGATCTCATCTTCATCTCAGAATGAAAGATCTCAACAGGGCCCAATACTTTTACTGGAAGATTCTTAGCTCAACTCCTAACAATGGACAAATAAACACAGATAAAGATACTGAAAAAAATCAGACATATGTGCACAGATTAAACTGGAGACTAAACTGGGGGACTGGGTTATTCATTTCCCAGTACAACAGTAATGCAAAAGTTCGTAAGACTTTATATATTATATAATATGCATTCTCAGTGACATTGAGAATACCATACCCATGAAAAGGAATGAGGGGTTTAAGAATAAAATAACTGCAAAGCTTTTAAATACAATGGGTGTTTCTATACTGTTTATATTATAAAGTACCAGGTTCTATAAAAACAGTGAAACTATTTTGCGAAACAAATGGAGTCAGCAAGGTCACTGCAGAAAACTGAATGAGTGGATTAGAAAGCTATCTAAAAAAATAATCTGAGAATTAAGAAGGAAAAAGTAATGAACAAAGTAATAGAAGTACTAAGGATATATCCAGAAAAACTATAATACATTAACTAATGTAACAATGATTTAAGGAAGAAAGTAATAAGCAATGACATAATTTGGAAGGAGTTCACTACAGATCAAAAAACTAGTTACTAACCTGTATTAATGAAAAATGCATATGAGATATATACTTCTGATATTTATTAATTCCAAAGATAAAGTACAAATCTTACAAGAACTAAAAAGATATTTTTTAATCATGTTAGTATCAGACTTCTCCTCCACAGCATGGTTTTCCATTTTTGTTGTAAAATTATATCAAGTAACCAAAACAGGAAGATTTACTCAATATAAAGAAATATTTTTCCAAATTAGGGAGTTATAATATTCATGGAGTCAGAAGATTTTCCATGCATGGTGCCTATCTGCAAAAACTACGTTAAGGAAATACTCCAGCATCATGAAACGCAGATCTAAGAAAAGAAATTAGGTAATATATAAAAGTGTAAGTGAAGAACATAAGTACATTTATATTTAAATCTAAATAATTGTCGATAACATAGCTATTATACTTAAGGAAATATTAAAGATGTTATGCCTAAGAAAGTAATTACAGTGTAAAAACACAATAGTAACAAAAATCTGTATATAAAATTCAAATAATTAAAAGACAGGAGAAGGGGCCAATAGAAAGGAAATAAATAATGGCTAAGTTGCTTACCTTATTCAAGAAATAGAATATAACAACTGTTTAATTCTAGATATTAGCAGAAAAAATAGTTTAAATTATGTTTAAGAATTTAAGGACAACCACTACAAAAATAATGGTCTTCACTTATTACACGTTTATATATTACACAATTTTCTTTTCTTGGACTTATGTTTCATGATGCTAGAGTATTTCCTTAGTAACTACCAGAACCCTAAAAGAAAAAAAAATAATCAATCCCAAGAAAAGCAAGAAAAGGAAAACAAGAAAGCATAATAAACAGAATATAAAATATGGTAGCATAAATAATTTCAAATGTATCAGTATTCATGATAAATATTTTCTATACACATTGACATACAGAAACTTATCCAATGGAAGCCTAACCAATACATCTACAAAGGGACCTTGAGACTACTTCTCATCTAATAGCAAAACCAGCAATGATCTGAGGAATTTACTTGATATAATTAGCTTATTTAATAGGTATATTTCTTACTTGTCAATATATATTTATTCATATAAGATAGATATTAGATTTTGTGCTCTCCAGAGACTGCATTTTTCAACTATCAATAAAATATTGATCACATATTTTATTGTCACAAAATATTCAGCAACATTGCAAAAGGAGTTAGACATCTTTATCTCTGACCATAGTACATAAAAAGTTGATGTTAAAAACAACAAAAAGAAAATAAAAAATAACAATAATTTGATTGTTTGGAAATTCAAAAACACTCTCCTAAATAACTCTTGGTAAAAAACAGGAAATACATATATTCTAGTTAGAAAAAAAAAACAATCAGAAGACTATATAAAAAAACTTCTGTAGTTAAAACCATATGTAAAAAATTCATAGCTATGTTTTCTATTTTCAAATATCAAATGTGAAAATAAGTTAAGCATTCAATTCAAATAGCTAGAAAATTAAGAACAAAGTAAGCCTAAAGAAAACAAATATTTTGGAAATAATTTAATGGATTTAGTAGTATATAGTAAAGTTAAATATATCAGTACACTAGGTCCCAAGAATTCCACATCTAAGTATTTGTCATAGACAATCTTTGGCACGGATGTGCTAGGATATGGCTACAAAAAAATATTCATAGCAACACTGTTTGTAATAGCAATGCCTGAAACCAGAACAAGAAACTGAAACCATTCCAAATATCCATCCACAACATAACAGATAAATGAATTCCATACATTTGAATACTTTATATTTCTATATTATATGCTGTATTTTGTATTTTCAATATTTCTATGTATTTATACATAGAAATGTATATATTCTCATTAAAAATACACTTTACTCCAGCAAAAAAATGAACCACATTAAAATGGGTAAATCTCAAGAGCAAAATACTGGGCAAAAAACAAGACATAGAAGAATTCATACAATTTGATTCCAGTTCCATAAAGTTCAAAACCAGGAAAAATCTAGCAATGTAAAATTTGGGGAATCCATAAATATGCTGTGAAACTATAAAGAAAGTGAAGGAAATAATTAACCAGCAATTCAGAAGAATAGTTACCTCTTGGAGAGAGGGATGGACACACACTAAGAAAGGAGTAGGCAAAGGGCTAAAAAAGATGCTCTATTTTTTAAATGATGTGGTTAGTACACTCAACAAGAGCAGAAGCATTATTTTATTATACACAGGCATCATATTCATTTCTGTTTGCATATTACACTTCATAGTTAAAAGAAAAAGTAAAAAGATGAAGGAAAGAATGATGATAAATCAAAAACTGATACAAAGCAGAAAACAGATGTGGGAAAGCAAAGCTAAAAGTTGATTTTATGAAAAATATTCAATATAAGAGACACACTGCTGGCAACCTGACAAGTAGGGAGAAGAGGAAAAGCACAAAGCCACAACCAAATATATGAAAGGGATATTCTGAAAATACAAGAGAAAACTATTTGTGCCTCTTCAGATAAACATTAAAATAGACATAATATGAATGGTGTTCTTACTAACAATAAAAGGCCAAAAATTACTCAAGAGGAGATAAAAAAATCAACAGCCATTGAAAATGCTATCAAAAGTTATCTCAAAAAAATATTCCAGATGTAGAAAATACCATAATCAACTTATTTATTTAAAAAAAACACTCAAGAGAAAGCTTAATTGACATGTTGTATAAACTATTCCTGAAAATGGGGAAACAATAAAAGGTTAATCAATTACTGTCATGAAATCAGCATTATCTTGATGTTAAAAACTTAGTATTCATACAAAAAGAAAACCAATGACCAACCACATTTTATGAGTATCAATACTAAAATTTTAAACACATAACAGCTGGCTGAACTTAGCAAAATATTAAAATAAAAATGCATCATCATCAAGTGCACGTATTTCAAAATGTGGCAAGTTAGCCTTAGGAAATCAGTTACAAAATTACACCAGATTTCTGATAAGGAGAAAGAGTATATGATCATCACAGTATCACAAACTACTTAATAAAATGCAACACCTATTCCTTGTTAAAAAGGAAAAGAAATAGTAAACAATGTGTAGAACTTTAAGTAACAGGAAAAATAATATTTACCTTTTATCAATAGCCACTGCCTTAATTAATGATGAAACAGAGGGCAGGTGTATTAAATAAAACCAGGAAACAAGGCACAAATCCTGGCTTTCACACTATTACTTAGTACTTTTTTTTTCATTCTGGCTAATAAAATTAATGTGTATAACTGATAGAAACAACAGGTAAGATAATATAAGGATTCTGTGACCAACTAAAATTCCAAAAAGAAACTGAATGAAATAGATTGGTAAGAATTCAGAAGGTGAATAGTTAAAAATAAATATTTTAAAAATGCTCTTGTAACACCTAAACAATAATAATTACATGTAAAACCCTCTTCACAAAAGCAGCAAAAATTAAACTACCCAGTTAACATACTTAGGATCTGTATCAAGAAATCTAGAAAACTTAACTATTGCACATAAAAGTAAAATTTAATAAATCAAGAGAAACATGCTCTTGAATGAGAAGGCTCAAAAATGCAAAGATGCCAACTTCTCTCCAAAGTGATCTGTAGTTCTAGTGCAATTAAAACAAGAATCTCATCTGGATTCTATTTTGGAACTTTATCAACAGAAACAATAAAAAACATTTTGAGAAAAGAATTATGAAAGTGGGCTCAAATTACCAAACAATAAAATGCTTTTCTCTAAAAGCAGAATAATTAAAACTGTGTAAGAGAGTTCAATGCCCATAAACAAATTCATATTACTATATGTAATAATTTCATCGATGATAAATCTGACATTTAAAATCAAAAGAAAAATATTGAATTATTCAACAGAGTGTTGAAACAACAGAGTAACAATGGCACTGACCATATCCCTACTTCATAACCATACAGCAAAACAAATTACAGCTATATTAAATGCACTTAAATGTGTAAAACTTATGCCATAAAAGAGACTGTAGATCAATGGTTATACAGTTCAGCACAAGGAAGGCTTTCTCCCCACTCCAAGGAAGAAAAGTCGGAAGAAAATGAAGGAGGAAAGTAAAAGGAAGGGTATAGATAAGAAGGAATCATAAATATGCATACAGTTAACCTAGTACAAAAGTTGAACAACCTTCCTTGTAAAGAACATCACAACAGGCAAAATTACCAACTAACTAGAAAGAAAAATAAATATTTTTGTTAATGTATGGTATAGACAAGGATTAAACCCATTAATAGTGTATAAAACCTATATAGATCAATAAGAAATGAAAAACACGCCTCAAATTGCATTTTTTTAAAACAATAATGCCAGTAGTGCTAAGAACCAAGTGAAATAAACATGCCAGTCACCTGCTTGCAATATCCCTTCTGGATGGCAAGCATATCCTTTCTGGAGAGCCATTTGGTACTATCTCCAAAGGTCTTTATGAAGGACATACTCACTGAACTTTCAGAACAAGAAATTTATCATAATGAAATATCAGCAACATATACAAAGATATCTAAAGAAAGCTTAGTTATTCCACTATTTAAAATACTGAAATTTTCAAAACAAGCTAATATAGAACAAGGTAATAAATCCTATGGTACTACAACAAGGTAATAAATCCTATGGTACATCATATTAAAATTATGTTACAGGACACTACTAAATAAAGTAAGGAAATACTTATACTATACTGTTAAAAAGAGTTGCAAAACACATTATATAGTATGGCCATAATTTTTTATTAGTCATTACATATGCACTTGAAATTCCTTAAGTAAATAGAAAAAGATTAAAAGGATAAGTGGCTGTGTTAACAGTGGACACTGCTAAATAAAAGAATTGAGTTATCTTGTTTTCTGTTTTTTTCTTTTTAAAATTTTTGATGATATGTATTGCTTTATAACTGGTTTTTTAAATGTGTTTATTAAGAAAATATAAACAGTGAGAAGAAGGAACTGAATTAAGAAAGTTGAAAAGAAGACCTATAAGCAGCTATTACTGTAGCTGATTTCAAACCTCCAGGCGCAAATTTATTATAATCTGAGAACCTGAAAATGATATTATAAAGGAAAGTTGTAAAAGTATGGCTGGCAATTTTTTTTAAACCCTGAAAAATATACATTGCATGCAGAACAAAGAAACATACCAAGATTTTCCTGTTCTACATACTGCTAACTAAAGAGCTTTCTGTGAATTCTTGGTAAACATCCTAAAATGGATTTTTTTAAAGGTCAGTTTATAGGCCTATATGAAAGTGTGGAATGATTTATCAATAACAACGTGGAAACACTAAAACAAGCAAGTCCTTCACACCAATCTCATTTCCTCAAGTGATATATAAGGAAAATAATACGGACATACAATATCTTAAAAGCAACACAGCATTGGACAAAATCTTCTGTATCATTTAGAATATGACTAAAATGTCAGTATCACAAAGAGAGCATCAGTAAAAAAAAAAATAGTGAACTAAGAACCTCCAGAAATTCTCTTCCATAAAAGCAATAAGAAAAGTGGCAAATATTGTCAGAACTTTTTTAGAACTCTGGGAATTAACCAAAGGCTTGCAGCAGTTTGGGGAGCATTTATTCAAGAAAAATATATGAATCTCAGAGCAGCAGGCTTTGTGATGTTTTAATTTGTCCTATTGCATGCTTGGTTACTCGCTTATCCAACACACTTATCTATGTTACCTATTATGTTAAGGACCAGAAATAAAAAGCCCACACAAACTGGAGAGAACATCCAATCAGATTTTCAAAATATCTTCAATAGGCTAAAAAGTGGCAAGATGCAAATTTAACAAAATTAATAATACCACATTTAGGTTAGAAAGCCAAAAGAAAAGAATGTGCTACAACAGGCTCTAGATACATTACGGGAACTGTTTGTGTGAAAATAAATATAGGAGGTTTTAACAGACTTCAAAACTCATATGACCCAACCAAATAACAAAAACTTTTAAAAATGCCAAGACGGTTCAACCGACCAAGAAGATATAATGATTATAAACATACGTGCACTTAACAACATAGCCCCAAAAATATATGAAGCAAACACTGACAGATTGGAAGGGGAAAATATCCAGTTCTACAATAGTTGGAGACTTCATTACCCCATATTCAATAATTAACAGAACACTCAGACAGATCAATAAGGGAAAAGATGATTTGAAGAACATTATCAACCAATTATACCTAACATATTTATACAGAATGCTAAACATCAGCAGAATATACATTCTTTTTATGTGCACATGGTATGTTTATGTTCTCCAGGATAGACCACATTGAAGGCCACAAAACAAGTTGTAATAAATTTTGAAAGACTGAAAACACATAAAGTAACTTTTCTGACCACAGTGCAATCAAGTTAGAAATCAATAATAGAAGGAAAACTGGAAAGCTCACAGATACGTGAAAATTAAACAGCACTCTCTTAAACAACCAATGAGTCAAATAAAAACAACACAGGGGAAATTAGAAAATATTTTAAGACAAATGAAAACAAAAACAAAACATATCAAAACTTACAGGATGCAGTGAAAACAGTGTTCAGAGGGAAATGTATAGCTATACTTACATTAAAAAAGAATAAAGATCACAAAACAATAACCTAACTGTATGCCTTAGGGAACTATAAAAAGAACAAACTAAATCCAAGCTAGCAGAAAGAAGGAAATAATAAAAATTGGAGTGGAGATTTAAAAACAGTTAAGAAAATCAACAAATGAAAAGTTCGTTCTGAAAAGGTCAACAATATTGACAAATCTTTAGCTAAACTACCTAAAAAAGAGAAGACTCAAAGAGGACATTACTATAGACTTTACAGAAATAAAAAGAATTTTAAAAGAATGTTATGAACAAATAGCATTGTTTATTCAGATTATCCAATTTGCTGGAAACCTACATGACAAATTGGATAACCTACATAAAACTGAAAAATTTCTAGAGATACACAAACTACCCAAAACTGACTCTAGAATAAATAGAAAATCTGTACAGACCTCTAAGTAAGGAGACTGAATCAGCGATAAAAAAATTTTCCCATCAAAGAAAATGCCAGTCCCAGATGGTCTCACTGAAAAAAATCTACCAAATATTTAAAGAATAATTGACACCAATCCTCAAACTCAAAAAAAAAATTGAAGAGAAGGAAATACTTCCTAATTCATACTGTGATGCCAACATCACCCTGATATCAAAGCCAGACAGAGCATTACAAAAAAAACTACAAGTCAGTATCTCTCATGAACATAAATGTAAAAATACTTAACAAAGTACTAGCAAACCAAATTCAGCAGCATACTAAAAGGATCATACACCATGACTAAGTGGAATTTATCACAGGACTGCAAGGGTGGTGGTTCAACATACAAAAATTAGTAAGTATAATACACTACATTAATAGAATGAAGAAAAAAACATGATCATCTCAGCTGACACAGAAAAGACATTTGATAAGATCTAGCACACTTTCGTAATAAAATTGTTCAGAAAACCAGGAACAGGAAACTTTCTCAACATGATAAAGAGCATTTATGAAAAATCCAAAGTCAACACAACTTTTAATGGTGAAAGACTGAAAACTTTTCTCCTAAGGCAGGAACAAGATAACAATGCCTGCTTTCTCCACTTCTATTCAACATAGTAGTGGAAGTTTTACCCTGAATATGATACCAAAACCACAGGCAACAAAATAAAAAACAGATACTTCATTAAAATTACAACTTTTGTGCATATCAAAAGACACTATCAAGAGAGTGAAAAGATCATCCACAGAATGTCAAACTATTTTCAAATCATGTACCTGACAAGGGCTTAATATCCAGGATACATAAAGAACTCCTACAACTCAACAACAAAAAGATAACCCAATTCAAAAATAGGAAAGCACTTGATAGACATTTCTCCACAGAAGATATGCCAATAAGGACATGAAAAGATGATCAACAACATTAGTCATTTAAGGAAATGCAAATCAATACCACAGTGAGACACCATTTCTTAACTACTAAGATGGCTACAATATTTTTTGAAAATATGAAGTAGCAAGTGTTACTGAAGATGCAGAGAAATTGGAACTCTCAATACATTCTGGTAAGAATGTAAGACAGCACAGAGGTAGAAAATAGTTCAGCAGATTCTCAAAAAATTAAACATAGTATTATAATATAAACCAGCAATTGCATTCTTGGGTATATACCCAAAAGAAATGAAAACAAGAACTCAAACAGAGACTTGCTAGCCAAGTTCCCAGCAGCATTATTCACAATAGCCCTTGTCCATCAAATGGTAAATGGATAAACGAAATGTGGTAGATATACAGTGCTACAGAGTATTATTCAGCCATAAAAAGGAATGAAATTCTGACAGCATGCCACGACATGAATGAACCTTGAAAACACTATGGTCAGTTAAAAAAAATCCATATATTAAAGGCCATATATTGTTTAACTCCATTTATATGAAATACCCAAGATACGCAAATCCATAAAGAGAGGAGACAGATTAGTGGTTGCCAGGGGCTGGGGACATGAGGAATGACCACTTAATGGGTATGGGATTTCCTCTTGGGAAAATGTTCTGGAATAAGATAGCGGTGATGGTTGCACAATATTGTGAAAATACCAAACACCCCTCAACTGTATACTTAAAAATGGTTAAAATGACAAACTTTATATTATATATATTTTACCACAATAAAAAAAGTAAATATATATATAAAACTTCAACCTCAAAAAAAGCTAATACAATCTTTAACACACTTATCCTATTTTTCTCTTTTCTACTTTATTAATGTTTTTGCTTTATTTTGCATTTATTCCTTCTTTAGGGTTTCCTTTCATTCATTTTGTGTTCTTTTTCTACTCTTTGAGATGAATGCTGAGTTATTCTTTTTTATTTTTAATACATGTATTTACAGTTATAAATATTCCTCTAAGCACCACTTCACCCATTGCCCAGAAGTTCTAAGACTATTGTTTTCATTCATGTTATTTTTTTTAATATTTATTCTGCAATTCAGGTTCTCGTTTTTCCTGAGACTAAATTAATAAAAAGTCCAGTGTCCAAATTATGAGAAGTGACTTTAGCTTATGAAACCAAGAATTATTCCAGGTGACACATTTAAAGTAGCGAGTTGAATACGCTAGTGACATACATGAGCGAACATCAACAAGGATGAAAAATTGGGAAACATAACCAGTAAGAGCAGGAAAAAAGGACAGGGATGCTTACTATGCAGAAGAAAGCAGTCTTAATTTCTAGTGGCCCAGAGCTTCCTGGAATACTTCAAAGACTTCCACAAGCACCTCTTATGCTCTAGGTGCAGGAGATACATCACTGAACCACATGTGACCCTGCCTTCAAAAAGAGAGTCCTTAAATAAGTACAAAGATAACTGATACAGGACCAGTGCTGTAGAGGAGAAGCACAGGATGCTCACAGAATACATAACAGGGAGGTTGCCCTGGTCTGGGGTTCAGGAAAGGTGCCCTTGGTGAATCATTTGGAGCTGATACAGAGGAAGGAGGAGACCAGACAGGCCTAAGGGTCTTCCAGGCACACAAAACAGCATGAGCAAAGGTCCTGCAGCAAAAGACATTTGGACAGATTGGAAAGAGGCAGCAAGTGTCATACACAGAAAAGAAAAGGGAGAGTGGGCTTAGCTAAGCCTGGAAAGGTAGGCAGGCATTAGACCACATTAAGTATTTGGGACTTTGCCCACGAGTGACAGGCAGCTATTGAGGACTTTGGAAAAAAGTGGACATCCTCAGAATTACCTTTTCAAACAATCACTTTGGATACAGTATGAGAATAGCGGGTAGGAGAGAAGAAGTGTTAGGAGTCCAGTTTAGAGGCTATTGTTTCTTCTGGATGGAGAAAGGAGGGGCTTGGACTAGGCAGCCGGGGCCATGGAGGGCTAGGAAATGAAACTGATCATTCTTGGTGACTAAATCCATTGCTCTCACCAACAGGTGGGAACTGCACAAGAAAGCAGACTTTGGCTCATGGTAACAAAGCAGATTCCAGCAGCTGGCACTCTATGCCAAGATGGAAGACACTGCGCTTCAAGATATAGTGCCCTGTTTTCTTGGAACATTTCCTAGGAGGAACTGGGTGATCATAGAGGAAGGACGTATGTGTTGGGTAAGGAATTAGATTAATGACGCCTAAGATATTCCAACCTCTAAGACTCTTTAGGTACAATCAACAGAAATGTCAGACACCTGGAAAATTCAATGTAAAACAATAGGAAAGAAAGGAATCATGTGTACTTGGGTATATAGATGTATTAAATCTCAGTTTTCCTCTTTATTCAAGCCGATTTTCTTACAGAAAGTACACTAATAAGTTACTGTCAGGACTTTACAGTTTGTCATGCAGATGGGAAAAAGTAGTATTATATATACCCCTTTCTGGTTCTTTGTATTTAAGTACTGGTAGAAATGCTTCTACTTATTTGAACATCTTATCTTACTTCTAATAAAGATTAGCAACATGCATGCTGTCGTTATTTTTTTTAAAAGCCAAGTGCGCAGACCCATTTGCTAGAATCTGAGATTCCTTGAATCATCCACAGGAAGCCTTGCTGTTTTAAGCACAATCCATATAACCAAGGCACTACCAGCCACCAGGCATCAAACTGTAAGTACAGTGAATGGTAGTAAAGAGAGAGTTTCGAAAACACTATTCTGCCAATTCCAACTGCGAAGGGATGCAAACACTATGCCAGCTAAAAAAAAAAAGGAGCACATGTTAAAATGCAGAGGCTCATACCTATGCAGAAAGGATGAAATGAGACTGACCAAGAAACATTACCAACTGCCCGCAACACCAGTCTTCCCCTCAACGCTAAAGTCCGAGTAAAGACGAACCAACACCATGACCGCATAAGCTGCTTCCCCATCATAACTACTGGGTGGGCACAGCCGTCACCATTTCCGAGACAGCACGGCTTAAAGCACAAACATCTACTCAGGTGGACTGAACAGAGGATTTTTCCATCCCGATCAACTCATTTCCCAGGAACTCCTGTCCATGCCAACATGCAGGCTGGCGCGACTTCCCTTTCTTGAAGGAGACAACATATACCATTATGTTTTCATGCTGTAAGCATGGCGAAGTGGGAAGGTTTCCTTGTTCTTAGCACAACACTCACCAACCTACACCTGGGACTCTGTGTAACGCGCAGGTACAAGAGAGCTGCGGTTAGAGTATCACTAGAAACAAAAGGAGGGAAGGTAGAAGGGAAATGATGGGCTTTTTATAATTTACCGAGAGATGAGGGGTGGTACCCTAGATGACCAGCTTTAAATCATGGTTCTGCCATCGGGTGGCTGTGAGCCTCAGTTTCCGATTCACACAATGGGGATGACGCTAGAGCCCACAGGAAGGACCACCTGAGGTGCTGCAGGCGAAGAATTTAGACAGCATCTGGCCCACAGGTCTATCGTTTGAAGATGGCCCTTATGTTTTTGCATACCAAAAGGCATACATTGAGTGCTTCCCTCCCTCTTTCTGTTGACTGCAAGACCTTCACCAAAGTCTGTGGCACAGATCTCCACGTGTGTCCAAGTGAAATGTGGTTTTAGGTGGCAACACAGACAAGCATATACTGTACTGTCAATGTCAAGACACTAAAATCTTACCCATTCACTTTTGAATGTAACTGGAGCTTTGGATTCCATCCCTTGATCTGACTTGCAGCAGTTCCCACATGAGTTTGGATTCCCAGGAAAAATTTAGACATCAAGTGTCGCCCATGACGTCAAGGCCTGTGATGTCAGTCGGTAAGGCAGGTCCTGACCCCACTCTCCATCACCGAGAGGACTGAACAAGACCCACGGCTATGCTGAGCCCCCCCGGCCCTTCACTACGTCTCGCATAAGAAAGCACTGATGGCATCGAGATTTTCAAGGCTACCCTCTAGAATGGTCCAGGGAGACTTCATCTGTCTCGTGTACGACACACTCAGATTTCAGGGAAGGCCAAATGCCAGTTCTAGCCTCTCAGCATTTGTCTCCTTCAACTGACTAAGAGGCCCTCACTTTTGATCGCTTGTTGGAGATGTCAGTTAAAGACCAAGCAGGTGACTTCAAAACTCCCATCCAGCTCCAACATTCAGCAATCCTTTGAATACAAAACCACACGAGCTTTACTGATAATACAAAGCCTGATGCTGTCAGTGAGTTTTGCTTCTCAGAAACCAATGTCCACTGATTAACTGACCAGTACAAACACACAAAGGAGATCGAAGTGTTATATGCCCTTAGGGAAACTGAGGGCTTGAAAGTGCCTTCGAGCTTCATACAAAACAGACTGTAGAGATATCTGAGACAATTTCTACCTTGGTATAAATGAAATCCCTGAATACATTCTTTCATTAGGCAGATTATTTCACACCCTGCACTGTGCTAGGTGCTGAAGATGTAACAAGACGGGGAGAATCCTTGCCCTCACAAAACCTACAGCTTAGGGGGGAGACTGAGAAAAGAAGATAATAAACGACAACATACTAAAGTGAGCACTACAATGAGAGAAGAACAGTGCTCTACGGGAGCCCAAAGGAAACTTGGATGAGTTGGGGAAGTTTCGCCACAGGCAGCATCTAAACAGAGATGTGAAGGACAAGAGGAATTAAGCAAGCAAGCAAAAGTGTGGCAGGACAGGCAACGGGTCCCAGTCACCTGGAAGGGTGTGATTAAAGGGGAGCAGGAGGGGAAATCCGACAGCCCGAGGGCAGATCTCTCAGAAGACCGTGCGTGCTGTCAGCAGAGAATTAGTAGGAGGTGAGAAGGGGTCAAATCACAAAGAGCTTGTACACGACTTAAAGGTTTTTCATCATGATAAATGACATGATACATGATAAATTGGGATTTTTTTAAAAGATCCTTGTGTGTACAGTAAGGGGAAAAAACGGGACTAGATACAGAGAGATCGGTGAAGAGGTCTTGAAGCAACTCAAGCAATGGGAGTTTTCTCCTGAATTGAAGTGGGGAGAGTGAATAGAAAAGGCAAATCTGCAGGATGCTGATTCAGCAGAACATGTGTGGCATCTGGACAAAACCAAGGAGGCCACATTTCTAGCTAAGGAACAGGTGGACGGAGGCAGTCCTAAGGCTAGGAGCACAGGACAAAAAGCACATTTCACATAGGAAGGTCCTAAGTTCAACTCTGGATATGTTGAGCTTAAGGAGCCCAAGTCGAGTCACATGGCTAGCCCTGGAGCTCAGGAAAATAACCCCGGCAAGTGCCAGAGACTTGGAACTCATCCATTCAGTGACCGTGGCATGACAGGTGGGCCAACCAAAGAATCTCCACAGTGTAAGGGACAGGCAGCGGAGGGTGAGGGCTGGAAGCAGCCGAGGAGTGGGAGAACCAGTGGGGGAAAATGTTTCAAGGATAAGGGGTGAAGCCCCAACAGAAATGACGGCCTGTGAAATATTTCCCTGCACGGACCCCATGCTACACACTGGGGCGGGGGACAAGGGGACCACAGAACCATCCTGACCTGTGGCCAGTCTGTCAGCACCTGAGACCCCAGCTGGCCCAAGAAGCTGGTGAAGGACAAAGGATGTCTTCAAGGAAAGCACCGAGAACTTAATACACAACCAAGGAGACACAGGCGTATTCTGGAGGATCAGAGCAGAGACTCACCCATCAGTGAATGACAGAACTGATGGCACCCAGGTCCCCTTTTCAGGGTCAGTGTGCACAGCCCTTCAGCTTCCAGAAATACTGCTGCTAAAGTCTCCCAGATGTGTCCTTAAAAGGAACTGCCCTGCCCAAGAATAAACTCCTCACTGCCACAGGGCAGCCTATCAGCAATGACTGGCTGATGCAGGAATATAAGGGCCTAGTCTGCTGGTCTCGAGTTGGAACATTCCAGGAGGGTCATCCCAGCACCAAGACCTTCCATAGGATCAGCTGAGACCGTGGCTGTAACCTCACTGCAGGTTAGCCTCGCCATTTGTCCCATCTTGCCCTCCTCACTTCCTTACAGGTGTGTCTCCCAAGAGCATACTTCAGTAAACCATCTGGATGCAATTCTTCACTTCAGAGTCCGGTTCCAGGCAGCCTACCCTGAAGTGGACAGTGCACATCAAATGAGGCCACGTCACTGAGCCCAGAGTGACAAGGCAGAGCTGCAAATGGCAGAGGCAGTCACACAACATAGGGAGGTCTTTGTGTGTGTCAGTGTGAAAGGGACTCTGTCCCATGCAGGACCTAACAGAGAATGGCTACTCTCAACCCAGTTATCACTTGTAATGAGGGACAATGGCTTGAATGTTTCAATTAGCTTTAAGGGACTTTTGTTACCTAATACATTGATACAAGAGCTGGTGGAAGGCAAAATGGAAAATCGAATTTCAAAGATTCAAAGGAATCTTCTTAGAAAAGGGAGAGGGTAACACCCTATGGGAATCAGTAAAAGCTCACTCAAGTCACTCAAGAGGAGGCCAAGGTGGCCTAGAAGCCCAGGTTTCAAACATTTTCAGTCATTCACTCAACAAGTATTTACTGAAAAGCCACTATGCAGCCAGCAAAGAGCCTTGAGTTAGGAATACCACTATGATTAACACAGACATGGTCCTGCCTCAGACAGCTTAGAGCCTAGCAGGAAATGCTGGAGCTCAGCAATGAAACCCTTTTTTGCCCCAAGCAAATGGTTCCAGGAAACCTCACACACAAAATCAGGTACACGTGATAATTCCTTAGTGTAGATGTCTTCTGTAAGTTTAACTTGTGATGCTTTCTCAACCCTCAGGTAACTCAGGAGAGCAATAAAGCCTATTTTGATTAACAGCAAAAATTTTTAATGAGGCTAAGATGTCAGCTGTCTTCCTGTAACAGACTCAATGATTTTTTTCTGCCTTTGTTTTGCATGTAAATAAGAAAACAACCTTTGATTTGCTATGAAGAGCAGTTGCAAGTGGTTTCAGTTCGGGTCTGGTTTTATTATCTTGTTTTGTCGTGTCGGGCTATTCTCCATGCTCACTCATCCTCAGGTCAGAAAGATGAGACGAAGGAAATGTTTGCTTTGTGGTTGAACCTCTAACCTACGACAACGGCTCCCATTCCTTCTCTCAAATTCAGGTCAGGGCAGAAGGACCTGGAACTTCAGTAACCCCACCACCTCCTTATACAAGGTAAGGAGAGAAAGTGTTAGACATTCAGTTAGTCTGACACACTGATTATTATACCACATCCAGAACACTTACCAACCACCATCGTCTGAACCTGGAGTGGCATTTGATCGAGCGGGGCACTCTGTGTTGTTATAGGCATATTTATCTGTTCAGTTTTTGTGAGGAGATATGAACAGCCCTGAATTTGATTAAAGAATATTGTAGACCTACAACATTGCGAAAATAGTGCATTTACCGAAAGTTCAAATATATGTCCAGAGATGGCAGGAAATGCTGTACTATGAGGTCTGCTCACACACACAAAAAAGAGGACTTGACTTGGCTGCCCCGTTTTAACATCCTGAACACTCCCAGTGTGTTCAAACTGTGGTATGGAACTACATGTGAGCATTAGGTTTTTTTAATTACCACATTCTGAACAAGTTTAAAAGATTCATGGCTGCTACCCCAGCACCTAGCATCATTCTAGCCATGTAGTTGGCATACGATAAAAACTTGATTGAGGAATTATTTTTCAAATGGCCATCTTTAAATAAAATTCAAGTCCAGAATCTGGGTCAGCTCTATGACTTGTCAGTAAAGCCCCTAGAGACATAATTTTTAAAACACTGGACTAGAAGATAAGGAAATGAATATCAAAGAGGAAAATTCCCTGATCAAGATGCTGAGAACAGGTTGGTGGCTCTTGGTAGGGGACCTGCTGGCATGGCAGGGTGTGGCACAGCCCCAGTCCTGCAGATGCATCCCTAGGGTCTCCATGCTCGCCCTTCTCTAAGTCATTTATAAAGCACCATGGTGACGGATCAAATGCTGGGGGATTTGGGAGAGACGGGGTGACTGGAGTCTAGGGAGGAAAATTGGGGTGCAGTGCCCTTTATAATAAGAGAAAGCAGAACATAAAATACCCAACCAATGGCCCTGCAAGGCTTCTCAGGTACCTATCATTTATAAGGCCTGGCCAAATGATGGTCCTTTCACTGGAATGATGTGACCTTTGGAGGCAGCAGCTTCTCCCTCCTGATTAAGGTCAACTGGGCAATGTCAGAGGAAGACAATGAGCTGGAAGAAGGGATGAGAAAAGAGGGTTGGACCAGAAGGAGCTACTCCACAACCCCCAGCATTTACTCAGGGACCAGGACAGAAGGCAGACTCAAGCCAGAGGTGAATTTCAGACCCAGAAGAGGCCTGCCCTAGAGGTCCAGCACCACTTTTACCCACCATCTAAGCATGGCTCCACAGAACAACTCCAGAGTGACATAACACCAAGGCACGGCAGGGTTCCTGGAGCTGGCCCCTCTTCACACATGCACGCAACCAAGATGATGAGAGCCAATAACAAGTCAGGTGGCTGCCCAGGTGGGGTGTGGATGAGAATCCTGACTGTATCAATCGGGGTTCAGCCAGAGAAGCACAACCACTAGGATAAATACATGCAGTGACTTATTCCAAGGAACTGGGTTGTGGGGCTGGCTAGACAAGTCCAAAATCCACAGGGTAGATCATTCCAGGACAAGCTGGAACGCTTCCAGGCTGAAGCTGCTAGGCACAGATGGAATTTCTTCTTCTTCAGGTAAGCCCCAGTTTAGTCGTAAGGCCTTTCAACTGACTGAATCAGGACCACCAAGATTATCTAGAATAATCTCCCTTACTTGAAGTCAACTGATTATGGACTTCAATCACATCTACCAAATACCCTCCCAGCCATACCTAGATTCAGTGTTGGACTGAATAACTGGACCAGCTACAGTGACACATAAAAACACCATCACGTTCATTTCTCAGTAGAACTCAACACTGTGGTGTTCTGTCCACCCTACGTCTCCTCTCAGAGAAATGCATGTATGACAAACCCCTAATGAAGAACATTATCTCCTTGTCCTCAACTTAGCAAGATTGTTTCCTTGGCCAAATTTTATTTAGAAATGTTCTGAACGACTACATTATACATGCTCTTCTTTCTTCTTCCAGCTCCAGTTACTGAAGATGTCCAATCCAGCTGTCATGAGTCAGCAGGTAAAGGATTTGTAGGGTTTATGGAAGTTGCTTCGTCAAAGAATGTAAGTCCAATAACCCAAAGTCTACAGCTCAGAGCACGTACAGAACTAGGGAATGGAGATGGATGACTCACTGTCCCATCCACTTCTGGGTATCCCACTTACTCTCTCCTATAACACCCAAGATTCTTAAATTTTTGCCCATGTAAGATGTCCCCACATCCCACACTCATCATCACAATGTAATCAAGCTCTTCACCATCTACCAACATACTTTATGGCACAGATGCCCCCTGGGTTACCAATGACTTAACTGGTTATTAAATCCAAAGGACCCTGCTGACCATACCTTCTGCCTTGAAATGCAATTTTCCATGGCCATCCATAATAGCAAAGCCTTTTGTTTATCCTACTACCTCTCTTGCTAGTCTTTGTAAATCTGACCTTCTTTCCCTTCTTCCATTCTTTAAACATCTATTTTCTCCAGTATTCCATCATTGGACCCTGATGTTTACACACTGTCCTTTGGCTTTAATTATAATCTATACACTGATTCCCAATTTCTATCTCCATGCCAGATATTGCTTCAGACCTTCAGGCTCACATGACCTACTGCTACAGACATCTATACTTGGATACCCATTACTCTAAAACTCATTGTCCTTCCCGCTAACCCCACTGCTTTAATCAGTGCTTCTTCCTGGGCTATTTCCATGACGGCTTCCACCATCTATCTAACAGCCCTAAACAAAAACCAAAAAGCTATTCCTCAACTCCTGCCTTTGCCTTAATCCCTACATACTATTAGTCAAGTTTTATTTGATAGGTGAGAGGAGAGGACAGATGAAGAAAATGCATTTTGCAGTCTCCTTTGCAGATGGGTGTTCCACATAACTATGTTCAGGCCAGTGAGATGAAAGGAGAATTGTACGGAACTTCCAGATACCTGTTTATAGAGGAGGACTCAACTTTTTCCCTTCCCTCCTTCTGCTTTCTTCCATCTTCTTATGAAAAAGATGGCTAAAGCTCCATGGCCACCTTGGACCAAGCTTTGACCTTGAGGACAGAAGCCACAGCTGAAGATGAAAGAGACAGAAGGAGCCTGATACCCTGAGAACTTCATGGAGCATGATACCAACCTCAAACTGCCTCACTCCAGGCTTATTTCATGTAGGTAAATGAACCTTGTTTAAGCCTCCATGTATATTTTCTAGTATGTGCAGCCATACATAATACTGCCTGACACACCAAACTGTTGATTCTTTTCAAATCTTTCAAATCCATCCATTTCTCTCCATCTCTGCTATCCCTCCTTTACTTCAGGCTACCACCGTCATTTCTTTCATTTACTAAAACAACATATTAACTGGTCACCCTGCTTTCTAGTCTTCCTCCAATCTAATCCAGTGTCTATTTCTTAAGGCAATCTGAGATTACATACCAATAGTGTTAAAAAGTGTTCACACTCTTCAAGCCAGTAATTTCACTTCTCAGAATCTGTCCTGAAGAAAACAGGAAGCTACACATACAAATAATTATGTTCATGGAAATTAATAATAGCCATATTTATAATGGTTTCTAATGGAAACAATCTAGGTGTCTAACAGAGGATTAAAGACAAAATGGTGCATCTACTCAAGTGAAAATTACCTTGTCATTAAAAATCATGATATAGAACAATATTTTAAGCTCTGAGAAAATTGTTATATTTATATTTTATATATATACATGTGTGTGTGTATATATATATATATATATATATATATACACACACATATATGTATGTACACAAACGAAAATAAAATGGATTATAAATCAGTATGCACCCTATGTTCCAATCTGGTTTCTATGGCTACATAAATACATATAGAAAACAATTTCATTCTTAAATTTGCATCTACAACAAAAAAGTTAACATTTTTAATTAAATCAGATATCACAGTATTTATTGAATATCAGGTATGTGCTAAATGTATAATAGTTATCTAAAGTATTATAATTTTTATTTTTCTTTATGCTTATATTTTTAAAGATGCAACAATAAACATAAACTTCTCTTAACAGAAAATATAAATATTCTCAAGAAGTCCTAAAAATCTGATCATGCTCATTTATTTCTTAACGTAAACTTCTCAGTAGCCATCACCTCCTCTGGGAAGCCTTCTGTCATTCCTGCATGGCTGGATCCCCCATGATCCTAGAGAACCCCAAGTCCCCTGTACTAACACTTTTCCCACTGCACTGTAAACTGCCATGTTTCTCAACTGTATCTCCCACTAGACCACAGGCTTGTAGAGGGCACAATCTCCTTGTTCCCCTAGTGCCTGACGTATATCTGGTGTTCCATTAGTGAGAAATGAACCAGTGAATGATGCTCCTATGAATTCAGCCACATCTATACCTCTCTTCACCATCCAAGAGATGCAGAAGGACCCCTCTGTTTAGAATCTAAATGTAGGTCTCCAGTACTTAAGATCTATGATAATTACCATGGCTGAACCATTCCTTAACAATTGGACAGGCTGCAAGGAGCTATACAAAGTCTCTTCAAGGACAACTTGAGCCCCTAAAGAAATGATCTTATGAAATGAGGACTGATTTGACATCAAACTGTATTTGAAAATAAGCTGGTATCTACCCACAGCAGACAATTTAATGTTCAGAAGGTAGGAGAATCATATGCCCATTCAATATTCACCAAGTGCCTACTATGTGCTCAGGAATCAATTCAACTCAACTGACATATTTTCTTTAAAGATATTAACCTCTTCTAATACTGGTACAGAGATTCAGGAAGTTATATCACTGACCACCTATTCTGCTACTATATGTGTTTGACAGGAAGTACCTCAGGCATGACTGGGAAACAGGCCAATGATGTCAGTGTAGGAAGCTGTGTTGATTCTTATGTGATTTTTCCTCATTTGTTAACATTTTGAGGCAAATATCGGACAGTGCTCTCACAAGGAAAGAGAAAGACTTCACGATGTAAGAAGACGTTAGAACAAAGCTGGAAATGAATTCAGGTGCCTTCCTTTAATACGAAGAGCGGCTGACCAAGGCTTCAAGAACCACTATGCTTCCCAACATGTTAACCTGCCCAGCGAAACAGCAAGTTACAGATGAAGAAGCTATGAAAACATTTCTCTCTATACAGATGGATGAAGAGGGCTACTCGCTGGGCTAGATGTGACTCTGATGAAGATCTCTCTGAGAAGCCAATGCCCTCTGCAACACAGACAGGAAGAAACACAAGTCCAATTCGAAGGCTCTCAAGGACAAATTTGACCTGTTTAGGGCAAACATCAGCTAGGTGGAGATTAACCAAGCTGCGTTTTTATTACATTTGTTTCTGTTTTTTGTTTTGGGTTGCGGAGTATCATAGGTTTCAGCAGTCAGCCTCAAGGCTGTTTCTCCCATAAGTCCTGTTTCACTTTCAGTGCATGATTTTGCAGAACGCAAGGTGTGTATATACAGTGCTGTAGTGGAAATGCCTGTGTTGACCACTGTGGCAGAGTCAATTTTTAACTAAGTAAATTTCTCTCAACAAAACTAAAATTATCCTATTATTATTGATATTTGTTTTACTCGGAATGAAGTGAAAGAAGTGTTTTCTAATATATATGCACCACATACACACAATCACAAACACATGTACATATTAGATAGATACAGATGGATACATGTGTGCATATCAATCCCAGTAAAAGACATATGGCACATTTCATCCTTTTAAGATAGAACTTTGGGGTGCATAAATAAACTGGATATTGACAAACACACAAGGAACTATCACCATCAAGTCCATCCCCATAAATTTCAACTTGGCCACTGGCTGACTTTCTCTATAGGCATACAGCATTCTTTTTGAACATTTTTTTAAAAATATAATTTATTTCATTATCATTAATTTACAATTACATGTGCAATATTACGATTATTAAACTACCCCTTCATCAGGTCCCCCCCACCAACCCCATTACAGTCACTGTCCATCAGCGTAGTGAGATGCTATAGAATCACTACTTGTCTTCTTGAGTTGTACTGCCCTCCCCGTGCCCCCCCAACATTACACCTGCTAATCGTAATGCCCCCTTTTCCCTCTTATCCCTCCCTTCCAGCCCATTTTCCCCAGTCCCTTTCCCTTTGGTAACTATTAGTCCGTTCTTGGGTTCTGTGAGTCTGCTGCTGTTTTGTTCCTTAAGTTTTTTTCTTTGTTCTTATACTCCACATATGAGTGAAATCATTTGATACTTGTCTTTTTCGGCTTGGCTTATTTCACTGAGCATAATACCCTCTAGCTCCATCCATGTTGTTGCAAATGGTAGGATTTGTTTTCTTCTTATGGCTGAATAATATTCCATTGTGTATATGTACCACTTCTTCTTATCCATTCATCTACTGATGGACACTTAGGTTGCTTCCATTTCTTGGCTATTGTAAATAGTGCTGCAATAAACATAGCGGTGCATCTGTCCTTTTCAAATTGGACTGCTGCATTCTTAGGGTAAATTCCTAGGAGTGGAATTCCTGGGTCAAATGGTATTTCTATTTTGAGTTTTTTGAGGAACCTCCATACTGCTTTCCACAATGGTTGAACTAATTTGCATTCCCACCAGCAGTGTAGGAGGGTGCCCTTTTCTCCACATCCTAGCCAACATTTGTTGTTGTTTGTG
>JAVSCE010021129.1:0-65858 GCA_032199065.1 Smutsia gigantea
CTGAAAGGACCAAACTAACGCCATGGCAGGCTTCAGGAAGCCTCAGAAACTAGAAGGCCTAAGTTTCAGTCTCCCCGAAACTATCAGGTAGTTACATATTGCCCAAAGCATGTAACCACCCTCCTGCCATCCAATCAGGAGAAGCCGAAAGCCTCCCTACATTCCTGAGGATGGGGTCTGCGGGGAGGAGATATAGTAAGACCCTGTTGCAAAAAGCAAAAAAGTAACCTGTTAGTCATCAGACAAGACCCTAAGTTCGCTCTGTAATTGGTTAATTTCAAAGATACCTTAAATATTGTGATTGGATCCCGCCAAAAGTAACGGATGCTCCAAATGATATGTATGGCTGGAATTGTCGTCAATAATGTTATGTAACTATGATTGGATTGCTGTGTCTATGTCCCAGTTTCCTGTAACTCCTCCTTCCCAAAGCCCATAAAAATCCTGCCCGCCTTTGTCCGGGGCTCTCAGCTCACCTCCACTACCTAGGTGGAAATGCTGGGAGTCCGAGCTTAAGCCGGTAATAAATGCCCTTTGCTCTTGCATACGTGACTCGGTCTCCCTGGTGATCCCTGGTCTCTGAGGATACTGCAATCTGGACATAATAGAGCGTCCTGAGAGGTACTATGGAGGCTGGCACGCTTAGGAATTTGGACCTAACCACCCCTGGGTCAAATCCTAGCCTTCTATACTGATGTTTTTAACATGACCTTGGACAGGTTACTCCCCCTTTCTGAGCCAAAAACACTTTTTTTGGATCTGCTTAATGGGAGCAATGTGACCGTGAGCACTGGATCTGTGGAGCAAAGGTCCTGCTCGGGATTTTGGTGCATAAAGTCATTTCAACCCCCCTCTCACTCTGGGCATTAGGTCTTAAAATCCCCAGTGTCCAGGTGAGAAAATCAGGGCCCAAGATCAGACCAGAGCCAAAACTCCAGTCTGTTGCCGGCTGAAGCCCCTGCTCTTCGCTGCTAGTGATGGGGGTGCGGTGACTCCGCGACACAGCGGATCTGAAGACTCACGTGCAGCAGAGGAGCGCCCCCGCCTTAGCTGCTGAAATGCCTGTTCTACAGGGTTGCTGAGTCTTAGAGAGCTGAGCGCAGTGCCCAGTGTAAGGTGGGTGTCCAATAGTTATTGCTGACCATCATCATCATGAAACGCTTTGAAAGACAAACTCAGGAAGATGCAGAGAATTAACTGAGCAGGTTCCCAAGTCCCTAATATGGGCAGGAAAGTCATGATGAGAGTTTTCAGTAGGCAGGACCTTGTCAAATGTGGGAAATCAGAAGTCAGGCTGCCCCATTCTTGTGGCCCAAAACCCCTGTCCCAGCACAGGAAAGGAAGGTGAGGCAGGCGACCCAGAGACCAGCCTGCACGGGGTACACTTGCAGAGCAGCCCAAACTGAAAGTTCCATTTCCTGAATGTGGGTCAGGTAGTCCTCACAGGAAGCTTACTTTGCAGAAAAGTGACACCCTAGTAAAGGCTGGTTTGTTAACAAAAAGTGCAGGCTTGGCGTTTTCCTCTCTCTGTGGACCACCCAGGTGGTCATTCCCCAGTGACCAGGGCAAAGCTGCCTTCGACCGCCATGGCGCTGTGCAGAGCAGAAGCGATCCTTGTCCACCCGCAGTGCACCTGCGCCCCCACGGGTGTGTCACCTTTTGTCAGGTGTCTCCACCATTCAGTTCAGAAACAGCTCATGGTTCTGCAGGCACCTGGCTCCCGGGGCTCGGGCAGCCCGACCCCAGCACCAGACTGGGTGAAAGAGCATTTGAGGTTCGCTTCCCTTTTCCTGCAAATGCCTGGATGATCAGAGCCCATGTCTGCATCGGAGGGTCCGGCGCTGTTCTTCCCCGACAATGATGTTATGTTGAGAGGAGGAAGTCAAACTGCTTGAAAAGAAGCTCCCAAGTTAGCGATTACAACACGTTTATTAAGTTTTCTTTGGGCAATACAAGAGATGAAAGTTGGTGAAATGCTTTAGGTATTTTAATAGAAGGACTGAACACACATCTTGACTCCATGTCATTCCTGTCTTATGTAAACTGTGAACACAACTGTTACTAAAACGTATAACAAATGACTCATGAAGACTAGAATTTGTTGTGAGGCCGGAGGCAAGCTCCCACTTCACTTAAACAGGTGCTCTAAAAGAATCTCACATCTTTCATTCTTTCTTGATAAAGAGGTTTCCATCAGGTTGGGGGGGAGGTGTGGTGCTTAAATGTTGGCTTAGAAAAAGAACATGTGCTCCTTTAAAAGAGTGTGTTCCAGCCCATTCTTGGACAAGCGCTTGAGAACTAGGTTTCTGAGGGAGGGAGGTTCAGGTGCTTTCTCTGGCAGGGAACCTGACCCTTGCCCACTGCCCTATGACACATCTTCCCTTGTCCCCTGGAGGCACTCCTGTCCCCCAGGTGAACTTCCAGAATGTTCCCAAGTCACAGAGCAAACTTCCACTGGCATTCAGCCAGAGTCCCAGAAAATGGCACTGTTCCCTTGACCTGTACCAGCCCAGAAGAGGGGTCTCTGGGTGGGAGGGAAGCTGACTTCTGCGGGTCCACCTGGGACGCAGTGACCCTGGGCTCAGACAGCAGAAGGAAGGAGGCACGCAAATCGTGGCAGGGCAACACGCTGGGGAGTACGCTGTGCTCACTGCCACATTCTTGCAGGTTGAACTTTATAGCATCTCTCTGATGTTGCCAGTGAAGAAGATCAGAAATCTTGCCCAAGGGCAAAAAGAGAAGTTTCAGCAAAGCCTTTATTTACGTCGGGGATTTTCTGCAAGACCGTTCAGATGACAAATGATGGTGGGACCCTCCCCTTCCAGCTCCTGCGAGGGTTAAATGGCTCCCCAGGAAGATGCAAACATAAGCAATGGTATCGCAGCGCCTGTGCTGTCCTCCTCCCTGCGTCAGTGGCGATCTCATCCCTCGGGAAGTGCTCGCTTACCGGGTGCCGAGCTCTGCAACACAGATATTCATGACATGGTCTCCAGTGTCAGGAAATAGACACATGATTTTTTTTTAAAAACAAGTAAACATAGAAAAACATCAAAATGGCACAAAGAGGGTATGAATAACTACCCAAGGAAGGATGCAGGCAATGTTCCTGCAGGTAGGAGAGGCAGGAGGGAATGGTGAGGACCTGGGCAACTAAGTAAGGAGCAGGAGGAGAGTTTACCTAAATGTGTAGGGACGACTAAGTCTGCTCTTTATGAGTGGGAATGAGATGGGCAAAGATGAAGAGTTGAGGGCAAGCCAAGACGGCGAGGCTAGACATCACCTCGGACCGGTCAAGGGGGGCTTTGTGTTCTTAGGGCTGGCCCTTGGTGTCCCCAGCACCCACCCTCCATAGGCTTGGGAGGAATATAGCTCCTTCCCCTAGATGGTGTCCCCACCTTCTGACATTTCTGTGTTCACTAGGGAAGACCCACGTCTCCACAATTTCAGCTCAGTCCTTCTGGACAGGAAGAAGCAGGGCTAGAAGGTCCCACTCCACCAATGGGAAAGGGACCCATCCCAGCAGGACAGTACCACAGGCAGAGTTGAGTGTGTGACCCAGGAGCCTTTTCACTGCCTTGCATCTGATGACCCAGTTTCAGTCTAACTCTCAGGTCATGGGAGGGCTCATGGGCTCAGGAAGGAGGGGAGACACAGGTGGGCAGCAGGATGGGAAACAGGAAAGAAACTCAGCCGGCAGGGAGACCAGGTGGAGGCCATTGAAATGATGCAGCCATGCAGGCAGGCTGACTACAGGTGGGAGCAGCAGGTGAGGCAGAAGACAGACATCAGGGATGTACAAACAAAGTACAAGTGGGGACTTGGTCACCAGATGGTTCTGAGTCAAAGATGCAAGTTCAAAGAGGCCCCTTCAATGTGATGTCTGCTTATGAAGTCCTACACATTGCTTAGATTTCACGACCAGGTGCTGACCTTTAGCAGCAGAGACAGCAGGTGACTGCAGTGTGTGGGCTGGGGCACCGCCTGCCGTAGGGACTCCAGAGCTCTGCAGGACAGTCCCCCCCCAGGGCATCCCCTTCACATTGCCCAGGCCACCATGCCAGGCTAATTCTTATTTAGTGAAAAATTTTCTTCAAATCAACTTCATGTTGAGTATTTTTAAAAGAAATATTTAATATTTAAAGATATTTTTTAAAATAGCCTTGTCTTGTTAATGATATACATAAAATTGTGAACTTGATAATAATAGGTAAAATGATAGTTCATCAATATATAACTCTCCATCTGTCCATTAAAAATTATTTTCTCCTGGGCCACCCCTCCCCTAAAAAACAAAAAGAAAAACCAGCGCAGGACAACTGGCAATCCGAATCTCAGGCATGGGGACACCCAGGGCCGCAGCTGGAGTTCCCCTGTGTTTTTTAGTGTCTATTGGGGTGAAAAGTTGGATGTTTACACTGCGGTGGAGAAAACCAAACTTCCCCTAGTGGTTTCACCACTTCCAGAAATGACCTTGTTGACTTTTGTGTCTCGGATGAGAGCCCAGCCTGGACTGTAACAGCTTTGTTTTCCTTGTGACCCCGTCACTATGGGGCCTCTGGACGCAAGCTGTGTTCTTCAGACACCCCAGCGCGGGAGCGCGTTAACTCTGCTGCTGTTCTCTGGAGCTCCCGAGGTCCCAGCACGACGTGGGTCACCATCAGCCAGAAGAGACGCAGGAAAGTCCTTGCCTGAAGTACAATCCCAACACAGACGACACCACTCTTCCTTGTTAACCTTAAGGTAAATGCCTCGCCTCAAACAGGAAATAGTTTTAAAATAGCATTTGCAGATAGACCCTTCTGGCACTGAAGGAAGAGTCAAAGAAGGGTTTATTAGAGGGAGTGAGCCCAGGCAGGGCCGCTCAGCTCACCACACAGGCAAACTGTTTGACGCTAGCCTCTGTACTGAAGTCATTTTAGTTCTAAATAACTGAATTTCAAGCCAATCATTTAAAAAGAGCTTATATTTTTTAAAAATGAAGTGGTACTCCCTAGTGTGGTAAGGCTGCAGTGAAATGAGTTTCCTCTTCCTGGTAAACGTAGAATAAGCCCTTTGGGAAGAACAGACTCTCAGAACCAATCCTCTCAGATTATCAGAAGTTTTGGTCTAGCAAGTCCACTTCTGGACGATTATGCACAATAAGTGATTCAACAGAACAAAACAAAATGTATATTTACACAGAATGATTAACTGCAGCATTGTCTTTAAAACAAAAACACTATATAATTGAGATTATTAGGAAAAGACCTTCATAAAGTATATCCATCAAAATGAGAGAATGTAATCTATCTGATAGCGTGATGATCATAAAAGCTACAGAAAAGCAAAAATGCAAGATGGGGGGCCTGGAAGGACTGTGGCTCTGAAGAGCCCGCTTTTAGTTTGCCGCCGCCAGAAATAAAAGCAAAGGGTGTCAAAGAGTAGAGCATCTGTGCAATGAATGAGGCATGGATGGGCAAGGAGATGATTTGTAAGTATCCATCAGGAAGAGTTCTGACCAGGCATAGTTTTTCCACATGTCACTAATGAAAAAAAAACAGAACATAAAACAATGTGTATTCCTCTTTGTAAAAAAATACATGCCCGCATGCACACACACACACATGCACATGTGTGCACACACACACAGAGCTGTACTTCTACCTCCTCAGGACGAGAGCTGTTGACATGGGCTAGCTTATGCTTCTTTTTCTCCTGTGTGTCTTCTTTTCTTGTTCAATTATCTCTGAATCAAGCCCATGATTATAAAAATATTACATAAAATAAACTCTCATGAGAAAAATTTTGAAGCTATTTATCTTTTAAAATATGTATGCACAAAATCTCAAGATTGGAAATGAAAATAATTGTGCTAACATGTTTTTAAAATTGGTAATAGGAGATTCAATATTGCTCTTTCATGTGTGTTTTTAATTAAAAGTAAAAATGGATGATACATATTTTGTCCCCTCTTCAAGTAAAGCCTTCCTAGGAGTTCAGATTAGGCATAAATAGTGTGTGTGTACATGTGAAATGTAGAAAATTTTATTTGAATTAATGTAGTCAGGAAGCTTCTTTCACAAACAGCTATCACACCATAGTAAAAACATTTAGAGCATAAACGGCATAAATAAGCAAAATGAAAAAAATATTACTGTACTGTTTACCAACAGATCTATAATTACAAAATAAATTAACCATGAAATGAAACACTTGGGTTTCTGCAATATTGTTATGAGAGATTGGGTGTGCTTTTTTTTTTCAAATTTATTCTGGTAAAGCTTGAAAGGGAAATACTGCAAAGAGTGTTACAGTTTTCTTAAAACCCCTCAGTACATGTGAGTGCTGCAAAGGGCTGGAAACTGGTGGTCACTCTGAAGGAGAGGCTGGGGGTGCAGGCGAGGGAAGTATTTCCAGGAATCAGAAAGTCTCAGCTGTCTGCAGGTGACAGATCAAGGTTTGAAGAGCGATGCTTTCTTCATTCTGCAAAGCCAGAGCCCTGAAATCTCAGCTCGGTTCCATGGAAACGAGAGGAAGAAAGGCTGACTTGCCCCCCTTTCAAACAGAGAATTCCAGTGTCCAGCCAGCTGACACTGAGACAGACTTGGAGGGGCACGTGCCTCTGGGTGAGTGTACAGGACGTGGGGTGGAGGTGCTTCCTCAGAGCACCCAGAATGGAAGCGTGCTCCTGGGAGAGCATGGCTCCTGGTGGTTTTTGCTTCTAAGAAGTACACAAAACAAATTTTCATGGGGGAAAAAATCAGCCCCCGTCTGAAAGCTCACAATGCGTGTCACGCAACTGATCATTTGATGCTACTCAGTCATGAGGCTTCCTCTCCTCTTCCCGGTGGGTTTTACCCTTACTTGGTGTTATGCGTATGGCTTTCCTAGCACATGTCTTACCGTAAGCAGCGTGCTCACGAAGCCAATCATACCAGATGTGAGGAGGGGCACCCGCCCACGGGTGACGCCCTTATTCAGCAAGGTGGCAGGACCCCTACCTGGAGCCCAGCCTCATCTGGGGCTCGAAGGGGCATGCCATAAACACGCGGAGTCTGCAGGGAACAGCCACAGAGTCGTCATCACCAGATCTCAGGGCCTCTCTGCCAGGCACTGACTGAGGTGCTTCTCACACGTTCTTATTTAATTCTCCCAAAAGCTCAGACAAGAGGTACCATCCGACACTTGGCCTCTTATCTGATGCTAGAAGGAACAGCTGCAGGTAGGTTAATTGGAAAACCAGGTAAAAATGACAATTCATTAAAAATTACATGATCTAAAAATATTTATTTTAGCTTGAAACATGCAAAGGCACACTTACCAATCTTTTGAAATGGAAACCAAAGCCTTTTCTGTAAGCCTGGTGCCCTGACGGCACTTCCCGAGCGCTTTACTTCTGTAAGCCTCGACCACCATCTGAATGCATGGCTGAGGCTGCATGACCCCAGGTTCCTTACCTTACAGCAGAGTCCGCCAGCATGCCCAACTCCTCTCTAACTCCCCCTCAACCCCACTTGCTTTCAGGCCTGATTTGAAAGCACTTTCTCTCTGGCAACTCACTTTCCAAAACATTTGGCTTAGTTTCCACAACAACAAGCCTCCGCTTACTCTCTCATTCCATTGGCTCACACAGTATTTTGATAAATTACAAAATTAACAGTAAGATGTACGAGTGCATGAACTGACTTGGGACAGACACGAATCTTGTGACACAGACGCCTTTGCTGGAGGAAGCAACGGAGCTGGGCACGTTCAGGGCGGCTGTTGGCAGCGGGCATGTGGGGCGCCTCTGTCTGTGTGTTGACAGAGGAGAGCGGTGGTCACCTGGCAGATCAGGTGAGTGGGGACTCTGCTTCCAGCTGCACCTCCACCTATGACCAGCAACACAGGCATGACACCTAAAGAGCTGCAAGGCCTGCTACGCACTGGTGTGGCTCGCTGGCAACTTCCCTGGTGACTGGGATCAGCTCTCCACCTGAACAGTCATTTCCCCAGGTCCACTGCTCTCCTCACCCCAATGTCAGGCTCATCTTTGGAGACAGTAAGAGATTTGGACTTTGCTGTCCAGCCATTTGTTGCCTCCATCCAGCCCTTTCCTATGGTCTGAATTGCATCACCCCAAATTCATGTGTTGATGCGTGGACCCCCAGTACCTCAGAATGTGACAGTATTTGGAGCTAGCCTTTAATGAGGTAATTACATTCAAACAAGGCCTTTTGGGTGGGCCCTAATCCAATCGAACTGGTGTCCTTGTAAGGAGAGGAGATTAGGACACACACATCAGGGTTGGGAAAGGCCACATGAGGAACGGTGAGAAGGCAGCTGTCTGTTAGCCAAGGAGAGACCCCAGAAGACACCACGCCCCAGTGCTGTGGTCTTGGGCTACCAGCCTCCGGAACCATGAGAAAGTCAGTTTCTGTTGCTGAAGCCCCGGGCCGAGGTGTTCCGCCACGGCAGCCTGTGCAAATCGATGCATCCTTTTGACTGCCTTCCACCCAGGGTCTTGGGGCTCCCCCGCCACACAGCCGGATCTCCCAGGTGCTCGGGCATCAGGGACAGGCTGCCAAGAGGACAGTACTCTCCAGACCTCCTGGGTCAGAATACCCCAGGCGGGGGATTAAAATGCAGATTTCTGGACCCCACTCAGAGTTCCCAAATCGAGTCTCTAGGAGTGGTGCTCCCTGTTGGAAGCCCGCTGATCGCTGGGCACACCAGTCAGAGAACTGAGACAAGGTCTTCCACAACTGCTCATCCCACCACCAGCTGTCCTCTGGATCAGTTCCCGACACCTGCCTGGACCTCAGTCACTATTGCCAAGGAGCCCCTGGAGCCTGATGTGAAAGGCAACATTCACCTGCCTAAAGAAGTTACATCTGCACCAATGAACTGCTTTTCAGACTTAGTGCCCGCTAATTCCAGTTAGCGACGATACTGGGGGCGGAACAAATACGACAGCTACGTTCTCGAGGCCGGCATCGGCTGCAAGGGTCCCGTTTCTGTGACTTGCCAGCCAGGTGTCCTTAGCGTGCTCTGCGACCTTTCTGTCTCACTTTTATAATTAAAACAATGGTTAATGCCGGGCATAAAAATTGCAGATATAATCCATGAAAAGCCACCAGCACCAAATGCCCGGCACTTGGTGGGTACCTAATAAACAAATAGACATAAGATTACATACCATAAAACTACAATGATTATAACAGTTGATCCCGGCATAAGGACAATAGTGTGAAATGTGACTAGCTTATGAATAAACCCTAGATATTTGATATAGGCAACTGTTAGTCTACAGAAAAGGATGGTCTGGAACAAGAGGCTAATGATAGGGGGCAAAGTGTGGCATAGCTTCTTTTTCTCCAGATACCCCAGGTGGACCTAAAAGTAAAGGCAGAAAACCATTAGACAACTGTAGAAATAGTGAGCAGCAGATGTATTTGGGCCATCACAGAATGCCTCCGGGCAGACTAGCCCTCTCACAGGGAGCAACTGGGAACACTGGATAAAAGTTTTTAAGTGGAAGGAAGGAAGGGAGGGAGGGAGGGAAGGAGGGAGGGCGTGAGGGGGAAAACTTGAAGGCAACAGAGAAAACCAGGACTGGAAACCCCGAGAGACCTGAAGGGCCCTGGAGCCCCATGCAGGCCTCTGCTGCCTCCTCAGAGTGTCTGCAAGCCTGTTTGGGCCAATCAGGGCTGAGTACAAAGCAGTGGCCTGGGGCTGCAGCAGCCTCGCTGGCTGGGGAGCAGAGGTGGAGGTTTGCTGTTCCCAAGGCAGCTGAAACTCAAGGGCCCAGGTCAGGGAGGAGAGGGAGCCACAGAGAGGCGTGGCTGGAGGGCTCTGCCCACCATTGTCCTCGGGGTGCTTACTCGCTCCTTCTGGAAACCCAGAAGCCAGACAGAATCAGCAGCTCAGAGGCTGCTAAGCTGGGCAGAGTTTCTGATGGTCTCAGAGCTCTGGGAAGACAGAGGTGGAAGCATGGGCCCTACAGATTGGAGACCTTACCAAAGCAGGCAGAGCTTTGCATACATCAGATGCAAATGGGTTGCATATATATGTGAATACACGACATTTGCGTGTACATGCATACAGGCAGACCAAGGCCTGACTGATGGGTCTGGTAAATATACAATAACCCACTTGTATATTTAGGCAACAGATTACTTACATGGATGGCAAAAGAAGATTAGCCAATGACGCCAGCCCCTGCGGCCTCTGCCCCACGCACTGAAATGGCACCGCCAAGAGAAGGTCCAAGACATGGTAAGGAGAGTGTTCTATCCCAGTGTTAACACAAATTAAGGTAATTAAGTCAATAACAAGGTGATGACAATGAATAAACAACTGGGGAAAAATTACTCTAAATAGTTTGAATAAGTCATATGTTCAAGAAGATCGCACAGTGGAAATTAGAAAATATTTTGACCTGAATGTTAATGAAAACATGGCGATACCATATCTGAAATGCAACCAAAGCCATGCATAGAGGAAAATGGACATGTATTGGAAGAGAAGAAAGGTTGAGAATTAAGAATTTTTCTATCTGAAGAAGCTAGGGGAAAAACCCACCAATTTAAAAAAAGGTAGAAAGAAAAAGTGAAAATAGGAATTGCTGTTAATGGAATAGAGAGCAAAAGTTAGAGAAAATCTTGAAAAGCCAAAAGTTGAGTAATTGCAAAGATAGATAAAACTAATATATCATTACCAAGATAGTTCATGAAAAAATAAAATAATCACAATTGGAAAAAGGGGACATCATTAGAGCATTTATGAACACTCATAAAGATGGTAAGATTTTTGAACAACTTCTTGATAATAAATTTGAAAACTCATATGAAGTATCCTTAGAAACCACAACTTAACCAAATTGACACAAGAAGAAATGGAAAATCTGAATAATCCTTAATATGTTAAATAAATACAACCTATAATCTACAATCCTCCCTAAAAAGTAAACTATAAAAGCAAATTTCTTCACCTATTCATTCTTCCAAATATTTAAGGAAGGAATTACATGAGTCATAATAAATTCTTGATAACTCATTATGGCTTGATACAGAACCTAACAAGGACATTGCAACAAAGGGAAATCACACACTAACTTCAGGAACATAAAGGCAACGTTCTAAACAAATCATTAGCTTATTGAATCCAGGGTTTATTTCAGCAATAAAAAGAGTGGCTTAACATTCAAAAATCAATTACTAGCAGAATAAAGGGGTGGGGAAGGTATGTTATCATCTCAATCAATGTTGAAAAAGTATTCAAAACAACTCATCACCCATTCGTAATGAAAATCTCAGCGCACTAGGAAGGGAAGTGAACTTCCTTAATCTGGTAAAAGGTGTCTTTTTAAAAACTACCTAAAAATCACATTTGGTGGTGCAATACCAGAATCAGGAACAAGATAAGAATGTCCCTTTGGATTAAAGATGGTGGTGTGAGAGGTGAGACAGAGGCTTCCTCCTAAAACCTCATATAATATGAAAATAAAGCTACATCAACTACTCTTGAAAGAGCAACGGGAAAGAGGATGGCAACAAACTGCATAAACCTGGAGACAAGAGCAGCCCTCACAGAAAAGGGTAACATACTAAAGCTGTGGTCCTGCGGGATCCAAGCCCTTCTCCCACCCCAGCTCACCAGCAGGAGGAACAGGAATGGAGCACGGAGGGAGTGGAGATGTGGGACTGCTGAATACCTAACTCTGGAGATCTGCTCTGGGAGCACAAACCTACATTTCATGGTGCTTGCATGATACTCTTGTAATTAGGGGGTTGGAAAGCTAAAATAGGCAGAATTCCTGGAGAGACTAAGAATCCAGCTGCTTGTGAAGGCAGGGATCCATACCCAGCTGCTCCGGGACAAAAGAAGGGCAGGCAGTCTGAGAGACTTCCTAACAAAGAAGCCCTTAGTAAGAGAGCTGCTAAAGGGGTAAGGATTGCACGGAGCTTATTGCTCAGGAGAAAGGACAGGCAGACAAAATTGTCCAGGTGCACTCTGCCCAGCAGGCTGGGAGCTTTCACGATCTTCAGGTGCTCCAGCTCCCTCGCGGCCTACACAGCTCCAAGAACTCCTTCTGTGACAGGCAGACTTGTGTGCCTTTCTTCTGGCCAGCCCCACCGGGCTTGCAAACTGGGAAATCCTTCCCTGGTGTTAGGCCAGCCAGAGGGAAGATCTGTCTACAGCAACTAAAAACGCAAAGCATAGAGGCTTATACCTGTGTGCTTGGCCCACTGGTTCAGGCAGTGGAGATAGGCACAGCAGCCAGGAACCAGGAAACACCTCGTTCCTCCCCTCAGGCACCATTACCGCTCCCCTGTGACCCCCGACATTGCTTCAGGGGCTGAGCAGCTCCAGAGAGTAGAGCTTCTGGGCACTAGAGGGCGCCATACACAAATATGAAACGCCAAAGGAACCTGGTCCAGAGTAAAATTATGAATACAACTCCTGAGAAAGATTTAAATGATATGGACCTTATGACTCTCCCTGAAAGGAAGTTCAAAATAAAAATCATTAACATGCTCATGGAGGTACGGAAAGATATTCAAGAACTCAGGAATGAATTCCGGTCAGAGATCCAATCATTGAAGAACACAATGGATGGTATTAAAAGCAGATTGGATACGGTGGAGGAGACAATAAATGAAATAGGAACTAGAGAAGAGGAATATAAAGAAGCTGAGGCACAGAGAGAAAAAAGAATCTCTAAGAATGAAAGAATATTGAGAGAACTCTGTGACCAATTCAAACGGAACAATATTCGCATTATAGGGGTACCAGAGGAAGAAGAGGGAGAAAAAGGGATAGAAAGCATGTTTGAAGAGGTGATTGCTGAAAACTTCCCCAATCTGGGAAAGGAGATAGTCTCTCAGGCCATGGAGGTGCGCAGAACTCCCAACACAAGGGACCCAAGAAAGACAACAGCAAGACATATAGTAATTAAAATGGCAAAGATCAAGGATAAGGACAGACTATTAAAAGCAGCCAGAGAGAGAAATAGGATCACATTCAAAGGAAAACCCATCAGGCTATCATCAGATTTCTCAGCAGAAACCTTACAGGCCAGAAGGGAGTAGCATGATGTATTTAATGCAATGAAGCAGAAGGGCCTTGAACCAAGATTACTTTATCCGGCAAGATTATCATTTAAATTTGAAGGAGGGATTAAACAATTCCAAGATAAGCAAAAGCTGAGAGAATTTGCCTCCCACAAACCATCTCTACAGTGTATTTTGGAGGGACTGCTATAGATGGAAGTGTTCCTACAGATTAATAGCTGTCACCAGAGGTAATAAAACCACAGTAAAGAAAATAGAACAGCTAATTACCAAGAAAACGCAAAATTAAATTAACTATTCCCTAAGTCAATCAAGGGATGGACAAACAGTACAGAATATGATACCTAATATACAAAGAATGGAATAGAAAGAAAAACGAGGAAACAAACAAACAAACAAAGAACCTTTAGATTGTGTTTGTAATAGCATATTAAGTTAGTTGTTAGACTTTTACATAGTAGGGAAGTTAACCTTGAACCTTTGGTAACCATGAATCTGAAGCCTGCAATGCCAATAAGTACATACTTATCCATAATCACCCTAAATGTAAATGGACTGATTGCACCAGTCAAAAGACATAGAGTCAATGAATGGATAAAAAAACAAGACCCATCTATATGCTGCCTTCAAGAGACTCACTTTAAACCCAAAGACATACACAGACTAAAAGTGAAGGAATGGAAAAAGATATTTCATGCAAACAACAAGGAGAAAAAAGCAGGTGTTGCAGTACTTGTATCAGACAAAATAGACTTCAAAACGAAGAAAATAGCAAGAGATAAAGAAGGACACTACATAATGATAAAGGGGTCAGTCCAACAAGAAGATATAACCATTATAAATATATATGCACCCAACACAGGAGTGCCAGCATATGTGAAACAAATACTAACAGAATTAAAGGGGAAATAGAATGCAATACATTCATTCTAGGAAACTTCAACACACCACTCACTCCAAAGGACAGATCAACCAGACAGAGAATAAGTAAAGACACAGAGGCACTGAACAACACACTAGAACAGATGGAACTAACAGATATCTACAGAACTCTGCACTCAAAAGCAGCAGGATACACATTTTTCTCAGGTGCCCATGGAACATTTTCCAGAATAGACCACATACTAGGCCACAAAAAGAACCTCAGTAAAGTCAAAAATATTGAAATTCTACCAATCAACTTCTCAGATCACAAAGGTATAAAACTAGAAATAAATTTTAGAAAGAAATCAAAAAAGCTCACAAATACATGAAGACTTAACAACATTCTCGTAACTAATCAATGGGTTAACAACCAAATCAAAACAGAAATGAAAGAATATATGGAGACTCATGATAACAACAACACAAAGCCACAACTTCTGTGGGATGCAGCAAAGGCATTTCTAAGAGGAAAGTATATTGCAATCCAGGCCTATTTAAAGAAGGAAGAACATTACCAAATGAATAGTCTAAAGACACAATTACTGAAATTGGAAAAAGAAGAACAAATGAGGCCCAAAGTCACCAGAAGGAGGGACATAATAAAGATTAGAGAAGAAATAAATAAAATTGAGAAGAATAAAACAATAGAAAAAAATCAATGAAACCAAGAGCTGGTTCTTTGAAAAAATAAACAAAATAGGTAAACCCCTAGCCAGACTCATTAAGAGAAAAAGAGAATCTACACACATAAACAGAATCAGAAATGAGAAAGGAAAAATAACGACGGACCCCACAGAAATACAAAGAATTATAAGAGAATATTATGAGAATCGATATGCTAACAAGCTGGAAAACATAGAAGAAATGGACAACTTCTTAGAAAAATACAACCTTCCAAGAATGACCAAGCAGGAAACAGAAAAACTAAACAGACCAATCACCAGCAACGAAATTGAAGCAGTAATCAAAAAACTACCCAAGAACAAAACCCCCAGACCAGATGGATTCACCTCTGAATTCTACCACACATATAGAGAAGAAATAACACCCATTCTCCTTAAAGTTTTTCAAAAAATAGAAGAGGAGGGAATACTTCCAAATTCATTCTATGAAGCCAGCATCACTCTAATACCAAAACCGGCCAAAGACCTCACCAAAAAAGAAAATTACAGACCAATATCCCTGATGAACATAGATGTAAAAATACTCAACAAAATATTAGCAAACCGAATTCAAAAATACATCAAGAGGATCAGACACCATGATCAAGGGGGATTCATACCAGGGATGCAAGGATGGTACAACAGTCAAAAATCCATCAACATCATCCACCACATCAACAAAAGGAAGAACAAAAACCACATGATCATCTCCATAGATGCTGAAAAAGCATTTGACAAAATTCAGCATCCATTCCTGATTAAAACGCTCAGCAAAATGGGTATAGACAGCAAGTACCTCAACATCATAAAGGCCATATATGACAAACCCACAGCTAACATCATACTTAATGGTGAGACGCTGAATGCTTTTCATCTAAGATTGGGAACAAGACAGGGATGCCCACTCTCTCCACTGTTATTCAACATAGTACTGGAGGTCCTAGCCACGGCAATCAGACAAAACAAAGAAATACAAGGCATCCAGATTGCTAAAGAAGAAGTCAAATTGTCACTATTTGCGGATTACATGATATTGTACATAAAAAACCCTAAAGACTCCACTCCAAAACTACTAGCACTAATATCTGAATTCAGCAAAGTTTCAGGATACAAAATTAACCCACAGAAATCTGTTGCTTTCCTATACACTAATGATGAACTAACAGAAAGAGAAATCAGAAAAACAATTCCGTTCACAACTGCATCAAAAAGAATAAAATACCTAGGAATAAACCTAACGAAGGAAGTGAAAGACCTGTACTCTGAAAACTACAAGACACTGCTAAGAGAAATTAAAGAGGACACTACCAAATGGAAATGCATCCCATGCTCTTGGCTAGGAAGAATAAATATTGTCAAAATGGCTATACTACCTAAAGCAATCTACAGATTCAACGCAATCCCTATCAAACTACCAACAGCTTTCTTCAATGAACTGGAACAAATAATTTTAAAATTCATATGAAACCACAAAAGACCCGGAATAGCCAAAGCAATCCTGAGAAGGAGGAATAAAACAGGGGGAATTATGCTCCCTGACTTCAAGCTCTACTACAAAGCCACAGTAATCAAGACAATTTGGTATTGGCACAAAAACAGACCCACAGACCAGTGGAACAGAATAGAAAATCCAAACATTAACCCAAACATATACAGTCAATTAATATTTGATAAAGGAGCCTTGGATATACAATGGGGAGATGACAGCCTCTTCAGCAGCTGGTGTTGGAAAAACTGGACAGCTACATGTAAGAGAATGAAACTGGACTACAGTCTAACCCCATGCACAAAGGTAAACTCAAGGTGGATCAAAGACCTGAATGTAACTCATCAAACTATAAAACTCTTAGAAAAAAACATAGGCAAAAATCTCTTGGACATAAACATGAGCGACTTCTTCATGAACATATCTCCCTGGGCAAGGGAAACAAAAGCAAAAATGAACAAGTGGGACTATATCAAGCTGTAAAGCTTCTGTACAGCAAAGGACACCATTAGTAGAACAAAAAGACATCCTACAGTATGGGAGAATATATTCATAAATGACGTATCCGATAAGGGGTTGACATCCAAAATAGATAAAGAACTTATGCACCTTAACAAACAAAAATCAAATAATCCAATTAAGAAATGGGCAGAGGATATGAATAGACACTTCTCTAAAGAAGAAATTCACATGACCAACAGGCACATGAAAAGATGCTCCACATCGCTAATCATCAGAGAAATGCAGATTAAAACCACAATGAGATATCACCTCACATCAGTGAGGATGGCCAACATCCAAAACACAAACAACAACAAATGTTGGCGAGGATGTGGAGAAAAGGGAACCCTCCTACACTGCTGGTGGGACTGCAAATTAGTTCAACCATTGTGGAAAGCAGTATGGAGGTTCCTCAAAAAACTCAAAATAGAAATACCATTTGACCCAGGAATTCCACTCCTAGGAATTTACCCTAAGAATACATCAGCCCAGTTTGAAAAAGACATATGCACCCCTATGTTGATCGCAGCACTATTTACAATAGCCAAGAAATGGAAGCAACCTAAGTGTCCATCAGTAGATGAATGGATAAAGAAGATGTGGTACATATACACAATGGAATATTATTCAGCCATAAGAAGAAAACAAATCCTACCATTTGCAACAACATGGATGGAGCTAGAGGGTATTATGCTCAGTGAAATAAGCCAAGCCGAAAAAGACAAGTATCAAATGATTTCACTCATATGTGGAGTATAAGAACTGAGAAAAAAATTGAAGGAACAAAAGAGCAGGAGACTCACAGAACCCAAGAATGGACTAACAGTTACCAAAGGGAAAGGGACTGGGCAAGATGGGTGGGAAGGGAGGGATAAGAGGGAAGAAGGGGCATTATGATTGCAGATCTAATGTTGGGGGGGCACGAGGAGGGCTGTACAACTCAGAGAAGGCAAGTAGTGACTCTATAGCATCTCACTATGCTGATGGACAGTGACTGTAATGGGGTTGGTGGGGGGGACTTGATGAAAGGGGTAGTTTAATAATCATAATATTGCAAATGTAATTGTAGATTAATGATCCAAAATAAATTATAAAAAAAAAGAATACTTAGGAGAAGCTAATAAAAGAATAAGTGATTAAAAAACAAAAAAGAACATACGGGATGTGAACAGTTTCCAGGGATGTGTTGTTTTAATTTGCCTGATTTTTCACATACTACTCAAGATTAAATAGACAACATTCACCATGGTATTGATAAGTTTTCACAGATGCCTGGATTGTTAAATTGGTTTTCTTTGTTTCATTGGATATGGCCTATAATTGTAGGTCTAATACTGTTATGCATTTGTATTCCTGTTCTCCTAGTGTGTGTGCGGAAGGCAGTTGTTGGTCTTTTAAAGCCAATACAAGCATATGCTACTTTTCAAGAATTAACTTCAAGATATAAGTGATTCCTTTTAAACAACTTTGTGAAATCGTATACTGATTCCCCACCTGCATTTGCTGCACGAAAATAATCATGTATATTGTGATTTTATCCAGAATTATAGCTGCTGGCTGTCCTCTCTTTCGTATTTTATCTCTCTGTTTGGTCCCAGGAGATGGCTGGTTAGCCAGAGACGGGTAAGATTCCTCATGGGAGGAACAACCTAAGACAGGCACAGTCGCAAGGGACCTCAGGTGAGCAACGTGGGGGCCAACTGAGGTGAGGCATAGAACCTCACCCCTCCAGATGAGAGAGACATTGCCTGTGACAAGCTATGTCACAGGCCGAACCCAGCTAATCATTATTCTGGTACCTTCCACAAATATATGCATATGCATTTGCAGCAATTAAAACAAAAAAGGGGGAAATGTGGGATTCACTTATAATTTAAGTATAAGAATCATATGAATAATCATAGTTGACTTGACTGATTATAGTAACTGAATTAGTTTCTCTGATATGACTGCCTTTGCATTGTTCACCTTGTGAGAACTTGTTCACTATGTTCCTTGCATTGTTCACCTTGTGGGAGCTTGTTCACTGTATTGGAACTTGTTCGTTGCATGGTGAGCAATAATGTCTTGTGTATTGAAAAGTTGTTAAGAGAAAAAACCTCAAAAGTTCACATCGCAAGAAAAAATAATTTGTAACTATGTATGTTGAAGGATGTTAACTAAACTTACTGTGATAATCATTTCACAATAAAAAAAAAGAATGTCCTCTAATGTCATTATTATTCACCTTGCACTGACCTTCCTAGAAATGCACTAAAGGAAGAGTATAAATTCGTATAAACACTTTGAAAACTGGGAGCGTCTACTAAAGCTGAACATAAGCATCAGCCTGGGGTCCTAACCAACATCAGTAGGGGTTTGCCTCACAATGTACACACATAAGGGTGTTCAAGTCAGTATTGCTCGTTATAGCAAACACTGTAGCCCTCTGAATACTTGTCCCCAGTGAGAGGTTCACACTGTGCAGTACAGTCATATCACAGGATTCTACAGAGCAGGGCTACAAGCTGTCAGTAAATGTCCAAATAGTAAATATTTAAGGTTTGGTAAACTGAGAAACAAAACAAAGGATAATATAGGTATTAAGATAATCATTTAATAATACAAAAACACTTTTAGCTTGTGGCCCATATGGAAAGAGATGGTAGGCCAGATTTGGCCCTGGGCCATACAGACTTGACCTTGAAGGAAAGATGCCAGACAGAAAAGCTTGTGTCTATAACCCCACGTACATGAGGTTCAAAGCAGGGAGGAGAAACTGAGGTGAGAGAAGGAGGAAGAGGTGAGGCTCCAAGAGCTTATCACTGAGCAGCGGTGCACGAGACAGGCTTCTGGGGGACAGGAGTGGCTCATGGTCTGAGCTGAGGGGTGGCTACACAGGTGTGTTCATTCGTACAAATCGGTTAAACAGTAAATATATAGTCTGTGTATTTTACTGCGTGCATATTTAACTTCAGATAAAAGGCTCACCACAGAAATCGTGGGTATATCTGTTAGTCTGTGTACTAGAAGCAGGCTTCCTAAGCCCAGAACAGGAAGAAATTGCAAAGGAGAGATGCCTCTGTTCTGTCACCAAGCGACCGCCATGGAGACACAATTGGAGGTACTTAGCATGCTTTACATGAACAGTGACATTCCAACATCAAACAAAACAGCAAAAATTGGAAGCAACACAAATGTCCTCAAACTTGAGTATTATTAAATAAATTGCAGTATATACATAAGAGGATATCATACTTCTATTAAAATGATATTAAAAAGATTTAATCATATGGGGAAATTCTTGCACTGGGATGCAAAGTAAAAAGGCAGTGTAGAAATAAATGCACACTCACACAAGTGGGCAAAAAACACCAAAATGCCAATTGTGGCTGTCTCTGACAGACTCTTGCCGGTGGGTTTCAGCCCCGGACAAGTTCACTATGTTTTCAATGAGACCAAAAAAAAAAAAATGACAGTGGAACGTTCTTGGGGTGAAAGGGTTTATACCCAATTTTATACAGACTTAGAGATAATCTGTCATTATTTTTTCTTTGTAAACTCTCCTGCGTTTTTTCCCCTAATTGCTACAATGATATTGCATTAGTAATCAGGAAAAAGAAAAATATTTTTAAAGAGACTAAATTAGGGTAAAGAAAACAAAACATTATTATGATTTGTGGGCTTTACCTTGGGAAATAAACTGTCCTCATAACCTGAAAGAAAAAATGCACCCATCCCAACTTCTTTTTAGAGAAATTCGTTTTTAAAAGTAAACTTTGAGCAGCCCTTTTGGATAAAGTGAAGGTTCCTGTGGCCAGGATTCTCACCTGGCCCTGGTCGGCTGGCTCACTACACACATGTGGGCAATAGGTTGTTATTGACTCTATATAAAGAGCTCCACCCAGGGCTCTGGGCGACACGGTGGCACGGCTGCAGGAGAGCAGAGGCTGGAGTGGTGGCAGTGCCGAGGACAGAGGCTGAGACGGCTGCAGGGGGCAGAGAGGCCCAGAGGCAGAGACAAGCTTGCTGCATGCAGACTCGCTCTGAGTGGACAGGATTCTAGTGATTGACCTGCCACTGTGGGAATAAAGTTGGGTATAAACCCTTTCACCCCAAGAACATTCCGTTGCCATTCCCCGGTCTCACTGAATCCCTAGTGAACTTGCCCGGGGCTGAAACCCATCGGCAAGACGGCCTGTAGATAGAACACCACTTCTCTTTAGTCTTCCATGGTTGTACGGTAACTGTGAATCTGTACACTATCAGTATAGACGTTTATGGTGAATAAGGTAATTCCAGAGATAAAGGCTTTTATAATAGACATACTTTCAATAAATATTTACTGAGCACCTATTCTGTGCCCAGCACTTTTTAGCACAGGTATATAGGCTGAATAAAAACAGACGGTCATGCCCTGGAGGATCATACAGACGCGTGGGAAGTACAGACATCATCAGGTAATCACATCAGTGAAAAATAAAACTCCTGCTCTCATACATGCTGCAAATGAGAAGAAAATGATTCTTAAGCACAAATAACAGGCTTCCATCCGCTTACCTAAGTCGACAAAGCCGGCCTTGAATGGCTGTGCACTCCTGCCACCTTTCCAGTAAACACGTTTTACACCTGGCCCTCCTGCATTTCTGGCTGCATTGGGTTGGAAAATGGGTTGAATCACCTATGTTTTAGAACTTTTGGAATCCAGACCCATGCTGTGTGCCTGCCAGGGGCTCCTGAGGGGTGGAGGAGAAGGAGGGCCTATGGCCAGATTTCGAGAGTAACTGTCCTGCAGGGAGGCGGTTGGCCAGGGCTGGAGCCGCCGGCAGAGTGGAGCGTGTGGGAAGAGCACTGCTCCACTCACAGGTGCCTGCAGAGCCAGGTCAGAGGGCGCTGGGCCTGGAGGAGGGAATCCGGGCACGGTGAGAAATCAGGCCCCACCCACCACCCCACAGGACATGTGTCCTCAAGCCATGAACCAGGCTTGACCACATCCCTCTGGCTTGACGGAGGGACAGTTGCTCATGTGGTATGACTTTAAGGAGAAAGAACTTGGGTTTCAGAAACCGAGGGACGTGGTGAAAAGGTCGGGAGCTCAGACCATCACAGTCAGTGCCTGGGGGATGTGCGGGCACTCTGGAGGCGGTGCCTTCTCAGAGGCCTGGCCCCACCCCATCTTAGCATGGCCACTCCCATCACAGTGAAGGTCACCTTGGGAGATGTGGCCCCTGAGGTGTCGCTTCCTGAATTTCTCCCCCAGGTGCGAGGGAAACTCCACCATGCTCCCTCTGCAGGGCCCAGGGCCCTCTCTCCCATCACATGGTCGGGGACTTCAGGCCAACCCTGGAAGCCACACGCCTGCCCAGCATCCTCAGCTGTGTGTGACTGTCGCCCCATGGCCGGGCATCAGGAAACACCAGGATGGGTGCCCGGGTCACGGAAGGTCCACGCTGGCTGTTCTGAAGCTCTGTGTGCATCACAAAGGAGGCCTGCCACATGCCACATTCCGGAATCATCCCCGTTGGTAACAGAGAACAGAAGGTGACAAAATTGGAGGTAAGTTATTCAGTTTCTTCTCTCGGCCTCTGAGGGGGATTCTCTACTGCGTGGGAGCTCACTGCATCCGTCCTGAGTCACTTGCCCGAGGCGGCCACCTCAGGCTGACTGGCAGCCGTCCGGCAGAGCCCTGATCTGGAGGGGCAGGTGGCACTCAGCCCTGTGCCAACAAGTGCACTTCGATTCAGATTCGGCTAAGGGGCACTGAGCCCTTCCCTGGTAGGCCAGTGCGCCCCAGGGGTCCCGGGGAGCGGTGGGGGTGGGGGTGGCCGTCCACATAGAAGGGCTGCACAGTGACGTGAGCATCGCCGGTGATACTTGCCAAGGATCAGATGGGGTGCTGTGAAAGTGTGCGCTCAGGAACCCCCAGGTGCCCCTCCCTGTGGGAGCTTCCCGTCCTCCAGAGGAGCTAAACACCACGTTCCCCAGGCAGCTTCCCTTTGGGGATGCTGCAGGGCCCACGGCCTGGGACTCAGCACTCAGGGCTGCATCCCACCCACCGCAGCGGGCACCGAGCAGGGCTGGGGGTGCGGACGGCATGATCCCCAAGCGCGGGGTGCCGCAGGCGGGAGAGGCGAGGACAGTCACCAGGGCCAGGTCAGGCCATCCTCAGGAGCGGTCCTCGCCTCGCTCGCGCACCCTGTGGGAATGCAGGAGAGTGGCAGAGGGCAGCAGATGGGCCAAGCGTGTGCCCCAGTATCGGCGGCTTCTTCCCACCCCCCAAAACCTAGTCACCGTGGTTCACACCACATCATACCCACCTGACACCAGCATCCGCCCCCGATGCCACCAGTCCCTAGGGAGGGAGGAACGTGGACCCCCCAGCACTCAGCAGCTCCAGTCCTGAAGGGGTGTCCTCCCCACCAGAAACTCGCCCCGCCACCTCCCTCCTCCATGTGCTGCTTTCCCGCCCGCCGGCCTCTCCTGACCCCACACACCCTCTTTCATTGCTGAAGGGGTACAAGCTTCTGCTGACCACAGTTGTGTGGCTAGAAGTAAATGTATTCATTTTTCCCTGGGATACAAAAAGCTTTGGAATGGTTTTTAAGGATGGGTCCATAGACCCTGCCCCACACGCTGCCACACTCCCCGCTGACACCACCCAGCAGGCTAGTCCCCAGGCAGCCCGGGCCCCCCAACGGAGCGGCACTGCATCCCAGCCAACTTCAAACCCTGCAGGCCGGCGAGGCTGGCTGCAATGAGTCGGAAGATCTCACGTTGCCCTAAGGCCCAAGGACTCCGTGGGCGCCAGTGATGGCCAACCGGGGCATGGGAGCCAGTGGGAGGAGCAGAGAGCGCCCTGGCCCTGCTGAGTCTGGGCCTCAGGACCATCACGGGGCACAGAGCCACCTCGGCCTCCTGGCCCCCGGAGAAGGCCTAGCCTGCCTGAGCACACAGAGGTCCTCAATGAAAAGGCCTCAACCCCGGCCAGCAGGTCCTTGGCACCTGCTCGTTTCCCCCGTCTCTCCCCCCTACCAGGATTCTGCCGGCAGGCACACTCCTCGCAGCCCAAAAACGGGAGCTCAGTGCCAGTGAAGACAGCACAGCCCCCACCCCGGAGAGCAGGGCAGCCAGCCTGAGCCTGCCTCCTGTGCGTGTGGCATGCTCCCCTCTGCAGGCCTGGCGCACATCCCTCCACGTGGCTGAGAGGCCTCCTGAGATCGCAAGTGCCCAAGTTTGGAGAGCAGGTGTGAAATCCGTCCTAGTGAAGACCTGGAAGTTGCTGCCCAGATCCTCCGTTAGGAGATTCTATTACCCCAAATTCCCCGGTAGGTGGAAGCAGACTCAGGACCCTTGAAGGATCCAGTGAAGTCCTCAAGACCAACGACACATTGTGTGCTGACCAGCCCGCTGCCGGGGGGATCTGCATGTCACTGTACGTGCCACGAGCCTGCGATGTGGTGACCAGCTCTAGGAAGGCCGGCAGAGGCTCATGATAAATAAGCACAGGGGCAGGCCGCTACACAAGCCTTGTTTTTAAAAATAGTCCATGTTTTCCTCATATGGTGCCTACATAGAAACATGAAGGTCCTGATGGTTAACCTGCAGCCCTCTCCGCCAGTCCTGCTCTGTATTTGGTCCACTCCAGCCCATGGTCAGGAGCTCATTTTCTCTAGAGGGGTCGCTGTAGAAACCTCAGGAGAAAGTGTCTCGGAAGGATTTTCACAGCGTGAAGCCACTGTATTTTTTTCCCTCAACGAGGCTCTTGTGTTTTCAGCTTGGGTAAAAGCCCAGCTTTGTTTCCTTAGGAAGAAGAGGTTCCAGAGACAGAGTGCAGGGAGAAGTCTGACGGAGAGGACGCCCAGGCTTCCAGGGGGCGCACCTGCCTGAGAGGGGACCCCCTGGTCTGTCAGAGAGCCAGCGCTCCCTCACAGCGGTCAGTGTCCATCCCTTCCACTGGCACCAGATTAAAACTAAATACAGTTTCAGGCAAAATACCTGGGAGTTTTTTTGCCACATTAAGAGCAAGCAAGACCTTAAAAGGACAGGTGAGCTTGTCAGGAGCAGCTGTGGAGGACAGGAGTGTCCTAGACAGAGGGAGCCTACCTGGAGCCTGGCACTGTACGTCATCACTGGACGCCCGTGGAAGAGAACTCTCTGGAAAACCATAGGATGAGTGTCCACAACGCCGTGCTCCCTATCAGTGAGTGCTATGTGGACACTCGCATTTGCTAACTTTCTAATCCACACACTTCCAGCACGCTAGGACTCCCATCCCCATTGTCCAGGTAAGGAAACAGGGGCTTAGAGGGATTCCTGGCCTCGGCCAAGGTCATACCCAGGGAGTTTGAGCCACGTGCTCCAGACATGAAAGCCCAGGGTGACACGCAATGTGCCTCTGAAAGCAAGCAGGACACAGACGGTGGGGGGCATTGAAGATATAGTTTATCAGCCTTAAATTTCTGCAAAGTGACTATGAGTTACAGATGGCACAGGGCGGCTCTGAAGTAACGTGTCATGCCATTATTGAACCTGGTGTTCTATTGTTTGGTCTAAAAAACAAGATCAGCGTAACACTATGCCTTAGACCAGCCATTACTCAATCCAAGAAGCTCAGAGCCAACAGCAGGAACAGAAGGGCCCTGTGTAATTCAAGGCCCCAGAATCTCCTTTGCAGAAATTTTGGCCAAATGCCTGCCACTGCAGTACGATAGCTTTAACCTTTTGAGCCCTGGGGATATTGTGGTACTAAGATGTTCCCTATGAATTTACCAGGGTTGCCTGGGACCCTGGTTGAAGCCTCGTTAGTCACTAAGACCAGTTAAATCTCTTGCAGAGTGCGACGAAGCCAAGTGCCCAGATGCGCCCCTGGGGGTCCGGTGACTGCCTTGAGGTGGCCCCCGTCCAGCTTCTTGCAGCCACCAGAGCATTGCCTCCGCAGGCCCCGCCTGAAGGCTGACTGCCACCGGGCTACCTTCCTTCCCAGGGTGACTATCAGTCTCCGTGGCTGCTCTAACCAATTACCACAGAAGTGGTGGCTTAAACCACACGTTTCCTCTTACACCTTTGAGGGCAGTCTGAAATGGGCGTCTCTGGACTCAGATCAAGGTGTGTTTTCCGGCTCCAGGGGAGAATCTGATTCCTCGCCTTTTTCAGCCTTAGAGGTGCCCATCCTCCTTGGCCCCTGGCCCCTCACCATCCTCACAGCCAGCTAAGGTGGGTGGGCTCCTTCTCGCACCACTGTGACCTCTTCTGTCTCCCTCTTATCAGGACCCGTGGTGAGGACCCTGGGCCCACCTGGATAATCCAGGACCCTCTCCCATCCCCTCTCTGCAAAGCCGCTGTTGCATTGTAATGCTCACAGGTTCCAAGGACTGGTGTGTGGACATCTTTGGGAGCCCATTGTCCTGCCTGCTGCCAAATGTTTTATTCTTTTTGGTGTGTATGTGATATTGAGGCAGTCGGAGAGGACATCTTTGCTTTCTGCTTATTAGAATTTATACAGTCTTAGTCCTGATGGCGGACATTAAGGACAGTTCTTATGCGCTGAATCATATCCTTTGGGCCAGAAAGAGACTTTCCATTTTGTATTAGCTTGGTCCTAAGCAAAGCCCTGGGAGAACCTCTATTGTTAAAACAAACTCAGGCAGCAAGCGCACGGCCTGAGCAGAGCCTCAGATTCTAGGACATGTGGGCGCTCCTGTCCTTTGGGGACCACTGTGGAGAATACAGCCCAGACACTGGTGGTCATTTGGGTGTATTAAAAAACACCTTGGCATTGAGCAGGAACCCACAAGACAGAGCGCAGATGTGGCCCAGGTCGCCAAGAGGGAGACAGAAGGATAGCAGAGGGGCGAGGGATTTTCCTGGGTGGGGGACCTCCATGCAGTGACTACACCCAGACATCAGTGCAACCACTTGCCCAGGGTGCACCCACCCCTGAGCAGCCTGTGGAAGGGGATGGCGGCCTCTGGGAGGCCCACGGCTCCCTTTGCTGACCTGTTGATGGGCGTCCTCCATGCACTTTACTCCTCAGTAAAGTGGGAAAGAGCATTTCTTGGGGAAGGAGCACAGTGCATCTCACATGCTGTCCAGCCCACCAGTCACTGGTTTATTCTGTGAACTCTTAGCAAGTAACTTCCAGAGCCAGAAACTGTACCAGTTGCCATGGAAGTAAATTTGCACAACATCATCCCTGCTTCCCGGGCACTTGCAGCAATTCTCACTCCTGAGCCAATGAAATGTTTCTTCTTTTAATATTTTTATGACACTTAATGTGATTTAAGTAGCTCCTTTTGTGCTCATTTCCCATAATTGTCTTGGGTATTCTATCACTTTTATACTTAAGCATCTTCTTCAATGCTTCTGGTAAGAGTGTTTGTTGAGGTCATTGTGGACTGAGGCAAACAGTGATACAATAACTGCTGACCCCCTGCTCTTTTTAAAACTTTTTTCTTTATAAGAAGCGCTGGAGGGCCCACAGGAACTCACACGTTAATTCCTAGGCTGTGGAAAGGAGAGAGGCAGAGCTCCCTTTCTTAGGACAATCATGCAAACACTGTTGCAGACTGATTCCTACACGTCCTTCAGTGAGATGCTGCCAAAAATATTGCTGATTCCATGCAAACTCCCATCAACCAACATCATTTGCATAATTTCATTAAAATATTCATTTAAAATAATGTTTTAGCAGTAGGAATTCTGTTATGCAGTTAATGTCCAGCTGGTCCAGTTTGAACTTAACAGCAGTTAGACATGGTGGGGTGGGGGGCCCCTGACGTGGGCCCTCCAGACATGACAGCACAGCGGTGTGGCCCCAACCACCTACAGCATATCCCGAGGGGTGTCTCAAGCTATGTGACACCAGCAAGCCTGGCTGGAAGCTCAAAGACCCATTTACACCTTCCCCACATAACTTTTAGAGTAGGATCTGTGCACAACAAGATGTGACAGCCTCTAATATTCACAGCCACTTTCCTAGAACTGACAGCATCCCCCACTTTCATCCTATACACATTTTTCACTGTTTCTGCAAATGAGTCTCCCAATCCCAGAAATACATTTTAAAACCTAGTTTAAATATTTCAGCAATGAAATTAGGTCCAATGGTGGGGCTGGGCCTGGAGCAAAGGCCTGCTGGCTGGTCTGCCTTCTGGGGAACAAATGGATGCATTCGGAGACGGGGGCTTTCCATCTGCAGTCTCATTCTCAGCCTGTCCACCCTGGGCCTGCACCCGCCATGGGCTCTCCCCTCAGGCCCCAGGGCCAAGGCAGACTGGCCCTAATTCGGCATTGCTCAGGCGCACAGGCCTCCCTTCCAGCCAGGGCCCTGTGAGCAGCGACAGCCCACTGGTTCCTTCAGAACCTTGTTCTCTCACAGGGCCCCCATCCCTAGGCCTAGGTAACCCACCACCTGGTTCCAGGTGGTCTGACATTTCTGGGGAATGGGACATGATGTGACAGAGCCAGTTGCCTTAAGGCCATGCCCTGCTGCCTGACATGAACTCAGAGCCTTGTCTGCATCCTCAGCAGCTCTTGCAAATACTTCCACTTCCATTCACCAGCACCACCTCCGGCTGGGCATCCTCGGGGCAGGCCTGGGCTGCAAAGTGCACAAGAATCATGTGAAGAGCTCCTTAAAGATCCTGGGGCCCAAGACTCTCCAAAGTTAGGAGATTCCGCTTTGCCAGGCTTGGGGTGCAGCTTGAGAATTTGCATTTCTAACCAGCTCCCCAGTGGTGGTATTGCTTCAGCCCATATCCCACTTAGAACTGGATCAGCATAGAGTGGTCCATGCTGCTTCTCCAAATTTAATGCCCTGCGAGTCCCCAGGGACCTTGCAAAAAAGCAGATTCTGTTCCAGGAAACCTGTGGTGAGCATGGGCCCCTGCGTGTATGCAATGTCCCAGGTCCCACTGCACTGCTGCTCCTAAGCCCTCCCTTTGGGTATGGAGTGTGGTTGACTGACCCCTAGCACCCTCTCCTCTCCTCCATCACAACATTTCAATGAGTATACATCAGCCCTTTCAACCTTTCCCAAAACCTGACTCTATTGTGGTATTACTGGCTAACCATGGCATAGGATGCTGATTCCAGGGCATGCATCTTACCCTTCCCGCATCAGGGCAGAACTATGGCAGCTAAAGGCCCCGCATGGGGTTTGTGCTACAGGAAGTGTGCATGCATGTGGGCCACTAGTACAGTATTACATCAGCTACAGAAAATATGACTTGCTGCCGGCAACACCGCCAAATCACCTTTCTGTCCGCCCCCCCACTGCCAGCACAGAACCTGGTACACAGCACACGAATGTGTGTCACCATTGGGAGCTGCCTCTTCAGCCTGCCCTTGGGATGAGAAAACACACAGAGCAGAGCCGCAGCCTACCCACAGCCCATGAAATGGAACTTGAGAGAGAAATAACGTGATTAATATTCAGGACTGTTTGTTACTGCAGCAAACTACCTAATACACCCTTATTCTCCTTAGCACTCAGCTTCCAGGGACGAGACAAACATCTGCACTGCTCACAGAAAGGGAAGCCGCCTGAGCCCAGGGAGCACAGAGGCTTGCGTGTGGAGGGTGCAGGGACGCCTGGCCAGGGAGCCGCATGCAATGGGGCGGAGGGACCCAGAGGCCCACAGCACGCAAGTCGCACTTGAAATGGGAGGTGGCCAGTGCAGACACAGACCAACCCGGAAAGCCACATGGAGTCCCCCGGGGCACATCCCATGGCCCCAAGGGAAATTAACCCGGAGTGAGGAAGATGGATGCCCTCTGATGCAACTACATTTTAACCCAAATTAACTGAGACGTTACATTATCAGATAGAACCCACCTGCAGGTGACTTCATCAATTTTCTGTTATTAGGAAAATGTGGGCTTGTGAGAGACTCAAATCGAGTTATGGAAAATGTAATGAAGTCACCCGTTTGCACACTCATGATTTATAAAGTTTTTGACTGTGAGATTCATCTCCACGACACACACAGATCTGCACATTTTCACGAGCCCTGGGCCGGAGTTGCCTGAATGCAAGGGCTCCAGGGAAGTGACGGTCCCCCCAGAGATGAAAATCAAAACGTTTCTTCTCTTAGACCGAGTCTCCCCACGAAAGAGGTGCGGGCGCTGCACCTCGGAGGAGCTCGCCGCCAGGCAGCTGGAGGTGCTGCATCTCCCTTCTCCGGCAGTTACACTGAAGCTGACAGGTGCTCTTTTCAAATGATTGATTCCCCAACACGTAGGAACTTGAGTCAAATCTGAACCCTAAAGCACAAGTCCAGAGCCCGAGAGGAAAAGCTCACATTCATGCCCCGCCTGTCCTTCAGCCCGGTCCCGAGGACTCAGCGTCCGATGCTGACTTTGCAGGCCAGGGGAAAGCAGAGGTGGCCTCCCTGGCAGCTCACACAGTGGCGAAGGGCCTGTAGCCATTAGGATAAATGGTGATCACAAGCTAGTTTGGCCTCCAAGTGCTTTCCAACATGGCAACAGACCCGCTCGAGAACAGGCCACTCGAAGGGGAGGCTGGCGACAGCCCCAGGGAAGGCAGCATCTTTCCCGAATGCAGGAGGCTCTGGGGAAGCCGTCAGAACCAGGGTCTGGCTGAGGTCCAAATATTTTCATAAGAGCTTATGATTTTAAATATTCTGCTTATTTCAGTGATGGTGGACCCTTTCTGAGCTCCAGTGTTCAGGACTCATTCTGAACCCGGCTGTGCGAAGGCAGCTGGAGGGCTCCCTGACCCCCTCGGAGCACAAGTGAGGCAAGTGTGCATGGATGGCCGCAGCTCTGGTAAGAGCTGAGATGATGTGGGAGGCTATCCCTCTCTGCTAACTCCTCATTTCATCTGGAGTCTCTGTTTTATAAACTAAGAGCACAAAGCATCAGCTGCAGGAACAGAAACATGAAACTGAGCTACGGGAGGAGGAGGGGATGAGGTGGCGAGTGTTACAGCCTGGCGACTAGTCTGGGCGTGACTTGCAACACTGTTGTGAAGTTGACACATCACACAGGAACAGAACTGGAGGCCCCCCAAGTCAGAATGCTCCCACCCAGCTCACATGGGCTCTGCAGACTGGCAGAGGACCAGTCAGGGCAGGGGATGCTGTGTCCCATGAATATCACATGGCGCCTCCCCAGCCACCCAGAACTTGCTCAGGGAGTGAACAGGTTACGGGGGAGCACCATCTATGGAGGAATAATATAAAATACCAGCTCAGGACTGGGTCATCTTTGACCTCAGGGAACGACCTGGGTCAGTTCCTCCCCAGTCTTGCCCACTGATCTCTACATGAACCTGCAAAGCTTTTTAGGGTTGGAGAACATCTAGCTTGTATGCTTTGTGCACACACTAGAAACAAGTGGCACCCTGCCTTGCTGAGGGTTAGAGAGAAGAGAAGCCAGCGACATGGGTCTTAAGGAACCCGTACATTTCCCATAGTGAGGACACAGCCCCATGCCTGTGGTGTGGCTTCCCAGAGCTGTGTGGATTCCAGCAGGGGCTCCAGTATAGAGGGAGGCTCAGTGAGTGGACCCAGCTCAGAACAAAAGGCAAGGGTGGTTCTGGGACACTGTGACATCCACACTGCAAGCATGCTTCTCAGACCATGGTCTCCCCCGTGCCCCGTGCAGGCTGCTGTTACTGCGGAGGCTGGGTCCATTAGCCCAGGGCCACGAGTGCCAGAACCATGTCTCCCCTAGCTCAGGCAGGGCCTGGCGAGGACATGCTGGGTGAGTGGACATGTACAGGCCAGAGACACCGTCCTCCCTCTGCAGGATGGCATTCTCAACCCCTCTCGAGGCAGTGAGCTGCCACCATTATTGAGCAGTTTGAGCATCAGAAAATCCTCAAAAAAATGTAAATCCACTAAGGGTGACAGATGAGCCAGTCTCTTTTCTGCTGAACAGAAACTAAGAGTTAAGAACTAGTGATAATGCTGAGTCTCAAATCCCACTGGGTTTCTTCTCTGCTTGGATGTCTCAAAGAAAATGGGTTACGGGGAAGTCTCAGAACAATCCCCCAGGGCCCTAAGGGTGCCAGCAGTGCAGTGACTTTTCTTTCCTGTTAATGGCAAGAAACATGCCGGACACCCACATGCCTTCTGGTTCCCAGCCAAGTACTCCCCAGGTCAGTGCCCAGTGCGCCCTTTGGGAGGCCATGCTCGCAGGAAGGAAAAAGAAAACACAGGTAAGGCCCCTGTTTTTGTTAGGGAACCTTCCAGGTCAGCCCAGGGGTCATACTTCAAGAGGGCACTGTTCCCTTATCCGGGCTAGTGGGGTTTGCCGCAGGGAGGACACGGGCAGGGCAGGTCTGACTTGCCAGTTCTCTAGCCTGACTGCACGTTAAAATTGGTCACGGGGCTGAAAGTACAGCATAGAAAATAGAGTCAGTGACTCTGTAACAGCTTTCCATGTTGACAGATAGTAACTGCACTAGTGGGGTGAGCATCTGATAATGTGGGTAACTGTCAAATCACTCTGTTGTATACTTGAAACCAATATAATATTGTGTGTCAACTATCCTTTAAAAAAACCAACGTGCATTTTAGAGTATCTAAATTATACTTCAACAAGGCTGTTATAACTTAAAAATAATAAAAAATAAATATATCACTGGGAATCCATGCCAAGGACATGTTCTGGAACATGAAGCTCGCAGCTCTCCAGGCAGGGTCTGCACATTTGTGTCTTCAGTCCCTTAGGTGCCGAGGGGCGCCGAGACCCATAACCATCGTCCCCACAACAGAGAACGCTGCGTAAGCTGAGAGATAATTTGTTTCTGCACACCCTTAGAGATTAGGGAGACACAGAGGGCTGGAAATGCATTCAACCGAGAACGAGGGCCTCCAGCTCTGTCAAAAGCCCCTAACATGGGGGACTCCCACCTGCCGGGTCTCCAGACCACTCACAGGATTGAAGTTTCCACCTTTGGACAGAGGGTGCAGGCAGTGTGGGCAGAATCTGATTACCAGATGTTCTTTTGGGAGGGAGTCAAATAGGGTACATAGTCTTTATGGATCTTCAATTCTTGACGCCCTGACATTTTTATGTCATTGGGTTTAAAATAATTATAGAGTGGCCTACAGAGTAGCGGGGGGGTCACCTTTGATTTGGGTAGATTGAAAGCTTACCTGAAGATCAGAACACATGAGCGACCACCCCCGGGGCTCCCGCGCACTGTTCCTCATCACCACCTCCCTGTCTCAGCAGCCAGCAGCACAGTGACCCTCACAGGCACCCTCCTAGTCACTCCTGGCTCCCCGCTCAGTTAGCTCCAGCCCCTTCCTCAGGCACCTTCTGCTTTGGGAACGTTCACCAGCTGCTTGTATGCCTCTTGGCCCTGTCTCACCCGGGAGACCATGTGTCACATCAGCTAAAAGTGCACCAGCCCCTGTCACCACCAGCTGAGGCTGCTTCCAGACTTCCTGGGTAATGAAAACCCCCCAGGCTGCTCACTGACAGTTCCAGTTCTTTGGTCTCAGCACAGACCTACTGAATCTGAATCTCCAGGGACAGGGTGTGGGCATCCGAGTTTTTACCCTGCCCCAGGTAGTTCACAACTGTGCATTTCGAGAAGGTACATAGTGAGTGCAGGATGGAGGCGGTGACCTGCACTCATTTCCCTTCTCTGTGCCTGCATCACCCCCAGATCCTCGGATTCCCTGCACACAGCAGGTGTGCAGACAGGTATTTGATGAGTGAGTGAATGAATGAATCACAACAAATGGCCCAGCAACGCTGATCTGTTCTCACACACACAGTGCTGGTTTGGTTTCTCTCCACACTTCCTACTTGTCACCTGTACTCCACCCATTCCTATCAGACAGGCTTGGGTTACTCCTGCTCTGGCTCACATGACACTCTTACTGATTATCAGGGGTCCATTGAGCGGTCTCTCTGCTTACCAGATATGTGTTTCTATTTACGTGACATTTCCCCTTAAAACGAGCTTCCTCAGGACAGGAACCGCTTCCTCGTCTTTCTGCCCTCAGCAACTAGCTCAGTACCCAGCACAAGGTGGGTGCCCAGCCAACATGTACACACCTGCAGGGGGGACCCATGGCAGTGCCCAGCCAGCTCACCCCTGTGCCCAGGTTTTCCACACTGACTAAGTGACCCACACAGGTGACGCAGCGAGGGAAAAGAATAACCAGCATTCAAGACAGTTATGTTTTCTGTGCTTTCAGGAATGTGCAGATGTCTTAGCAGAAAAAGAAAGAGAAACAGGTGTAACTATCCCATGATAAAATGGGGGAACACTGCCCTGCTGTCGGGCACCAGGAACAGGTGTGGGGGTGCCACTCTTGCTGAAGACGACAGACCACAGCAGCAAGCCCTGCACGCCACAGCCTGCATGCGCTGGCCTGGACATATCGCCCCTGTTGGAGGCCAGCCCTCAGGAACCGCAAAGCTGGCCTCGCCCGACGAGCAGCTCACAGGCTTGCCCTGCCTGCAAACTAGTCAAGCAGGAGGCGAAGCCTGGGAGAAAGGAAGACGGGGCCGTGGATTTTCAAAATGTCTCCATAGTGATAACAGAAAAAGCAGCATATCATTACAGGCCTTACCAGGCCGAAGGCACGCCAGGAGGAGCTGGTGGGAACACAGGGAAGCACATGTGTGTGTGTAGACCTTATATGGACAGAGATACATGTATATGAGATACATATTACTTATTGAGCTGAGATACACTATATAATAATATTATACACAAAGTAATATTTATCATTTATATGTATATATTAATGTATATTATGTTTTAATATATTAATATGATTATGTACTTCTTTATATACATCTGTATTATTTATTAAGCACTTACCATGTACCTGGTACCATGATCAGCATATAAGAGTCCGTATTTCATTTAATATTTAATTATTTCATTTAATCATAACAACCCTCATCAGAAAGGTGTTATATGCTATCAATGCAGAAATTGAGGGTCAGAGAGATCAGGTGACGTGCCTAAGATTTCTACCTATGTAGTGAACCTGAAATTTAAGCCAGTCTCTGTCGGAGTTCAAAGCCCAAACTTTTAACCACACCATTGTCAGTGTAATGGTCGTGGTGATGGATGGTGAAGGTGCTCACCCACTAATCATCAGGGAAACGCAAATCAAAACCGCAGTGGGGCGTCACCTCACAGCTGTTAGAGAGACCACCACCCACAGGCAAGAAATAAGAAGTGCCGGTGAGGATGTGGAGAAAAGGAAATCCTTGGGCACTGCTGGTGGGAATGTACACTGGTGCAGCCACTGTGGACAAACAGCATGGAGGAGCCTCAAAAAATTAAAAAATAGAAATATCATATGATCGAGCGATTCTGGGTATATATCCAAAGGAAATGAAAACGGGGTTTTGAGAGGCCATGTGCACTCCCATGCTTACTGCGGCTTTATTCACAATAGCCAAGGCAGGGAAACAGCCTGGATGTCAAGGGTAAAGGGGTAAAGAAGGCGCAGCATGCAGTCGGTATTTGCACAACATGGGTTTGAAACGCACCAATCCACTTACACACGGATTTTTTTTCAACAGCTGTATTGGAAAATTATTTAGAGATATGCTACAATTTGAAAATAATATTTTCTCTAGCTTACTTTATTGTAGGAATACAACAAGTATGTAGTACATACTACACTATGTACAGTAAGTCTTACTCGGCTGTTTATGTTATTGGTAAGCCTCTGGTCAACAGTAGGCGATTTATTAGTAGTTAAGTTTTGGGGAGTCAAAAGTTTTATGTGGATTTTTTACTGCATAGAGCGTTGGTGCCCTTAATCTCCACATTGTTCAGGGGTCAACCATATACATACCATAGAATATTATTCAGCCATGAGAAAGAAGAAAATCCTGCCATTTGTGACAACATGGATGGACCTTGGGGAATTTATACTTAGTGAGATGAATCAGATGGAGAAAGACAGATATGGTAGGGTATCACTTACATGTGGAATCTATAAAAGCTGAGCTCATGGAAGCAGAGTGGAGTATGGTTACTAGTGACTGGTGGTGGGGAGAAATGGAACTTGGAATGAGACAATGAGTACATTCTAGAGCGCTAATGCACAGCATAGTGATTATAGTCATCAATACTGTATTATAAACTTCAAAGTCGCTAAAAGCCTAGATCTTAATTATTTTCTGGACAAAAATAGAATGGTAATTCAGTGACATGACAGGGTGTCAGCTGATGCCACGGTGGGGATCATGTTGTGATATATAAGCACATTAAATCAAATGCTTACATCTTAAACTTACACGATGTTCTATGTCAGTTATATCCCAGTCTTTAAAAATCCTGATAAAATGTGAATGGATGAAACAATGGCTTGTCTTGAGAGGCACTTTTCCCATGATTAATGCAGGGTCCGGAATTGGAGAGCACACGCCTGGTGGTAATTGTCTTCCCGGAGATGTTGGAGTCTGACGACAGCCTATTAAAGAGCCCTTGGCTCAGTGTAGGAGGACAGGAGGGCTGGGAGACAGGGAGGAGGCTTCCCTTCCTCCTTCAAATGTGGCTCTGGTGACAAGCCCAAACCAGGCGTTATGCCCTCAGGGCCTTCGGCCAGCCAGTGCATGCTCCGCCTAAGGGCTGGGCTGTGGCCACACCAGCTCTGGGACAGAGGCAGCAGGCACCCAGAGGGCCAGGGGAGTGGCTGCCTGCTCCCTGCTCCTTTGGGGTCCCAGTCCGCTCGACCCTGTGGAGGTGGCGGAGTGCATGCTCTGGCATGGTCCGAGAGCGGGGGAAAGTTGAGGAAGGTTGCGGCAGCAGCATCGGCCTGATCACGGAGCTGACCGAGGCCGAGAGAACACACCTGGGCGCCTGCCTGGACGAATCTCCAGGAGACAACTGGTGCCCATGGCTTGAACTAGAGGAGGCGCTGGTGTGTGTGTGCACACGTGTGTGCTGTGGATGTGCGCCATGCCCAGGCACACCCACGAGCAGCTTCCCAAATGAGCTTTCACGTGGGCCCAGCAAATGGTCAGCGAAACTCCTTGTACATCCCTGACTTACCTGGAGTTTGAGGGGTAGGATGTGGGGCTTCTGGGAAAGCATTCACTTAAAAAACGTTTGAGATACTATTGAAAGTTTTCAAGGCTTTTATGGTGTTTTAAGCAAAGCAAAGTAATATATGGTTAATAAACATATTTCAGAAGAACAGATGAGGAGAAAGACAAGAATGTAGAAGAGAAGGAAGAACAAGAGGCAGAACAACAGAAGAGAGCGGTGTGACGGCAGCATGCGGCCCTGAGCACCACAGGCGACGGTGCTTTCCCTTCTGTTTGTCTGTTTTTTGTGTAGACGGTTTGACAACAGTTGTAATCAGAATGAACATACAGCCTTGCAACAGGTTTCTTTCATTAACGCATTGCAAGGATTTTCTAAGTCGTTATATTCTCCATAAATACTATTTTAATACATTCCATCTTCTCATTATTATGCCCATAATTGCATATTAACACTACAGAAAGTAGGAATATGTTCAGCAAAAGGAAAAACTAAAACTGAATTATAATCTCAACACTTAAAAATAAGGGCTCTTATCACTTCTGCCCGCATTTAAGAGGGGCGAATACACAAACACACCCACGGCTGTAGGTGCAGAGATGGGCTTACATATCACGTACATTCGGTACATAGGCAAAATGAAATCATAAGCCATATGCCGTCTTTATCCTATTAAAATGCCATTAAGTGTTGATTTTTCTTTAATGGCTAAGTTCACTTCCATTTCATCAGGGAAAGACAAAAACAAGTGAGCCATTAGGGAGGGGTTCATTTGCTCTGTCTGGTTCTCTATCTAGATATATGTCATCTATCATGAGTCTATCATCTATCTATCTACCTATCATCCAACTAAATTCTTTCGGGCTCCAGCATTTTTATTTTAAATATTGGTTTTCTGCCACTTCATTGTAGAGGTAGAGGAGAGAGCCCACCTGCTACGTGGAGACTGGGAGGGTCTGGGATATCAGCCCTTTACTTTCAGGGTTTCCCCAGCACACTCCCCCATGACACAGATATGATACCTGAAATCTGAGGTCAACACAGGGGAGGACCCGCCCTGGGTCCCGTGGCCACACTGCAGTTGATTTAGTTTCAAAGGCACGTTTGGTTTCAACACCCTGCCCTCCCCATGGATCCTCTGCCTCTCCATGTATCCTTACAGTCATGGAAGGAACATGTGTGGGGCGTTTGCTGTGTGTTCCACACTCAGAATGTAATGAACACTACTTGCACGTTAGACCTCGTCTACAAGTCATTTTTATATTATCTTCTGGTGAATAAATACTTGACGTTGAAATTTACAATGTAAATAACCGATCAAGTATTACTATCTACATTATAGAGGAAACTGTAGCTAATCAGCAGGAAAAGGAAATGGACAAACACTCAGAGAAGGTACGTCGGTGGAGAAAAGTCCGAGCTGCCAAGAACTGAAGCGCCCACAGACGCAGTGCTGAGCGCCGATTGGACGTGACCTGAGATGCACATATGGCCCCTGGGCAAGCGAAGAAGTCGCGCCGTGGTGAGGGCTGTGAGGAACCCTTATCCCGCACCCTGGGAGAACAGCTGTGGACGGCGACATGAAGAATGCCCTTTCTCGTGCCCCGGAATTTCACTGCCTAATGAACAGGAGAGGCTGGAAGAACAATGGACTGTGCAAGCAGTCATTCTATACCAGCGCGAGCAGTCATTCTATACCAGTTAAAAGGTACGAGTTCGAGGTGTGAGTCTGCGTGCATCTCAGACACCAAGGGTGCAAACAGGAGAAGCAGAGGAACCACTCTGCAGCTGTGTGTGGTGACCCTAAACACGCAAGGGGATGTACCTCTTGGAAGACAGATAAATAAAAACTCGTCCTTGCAACGGCTGGATTGTGTCACCGACTGAGCAGTGGAATCAACCCAGGTCTGCACACGTGAAGATCGGGAAGGGGATCAATACCTGATAGGAATCTGGGGCTCTTTCCTTGCCTCCAGCTACAGAAGCCCATGCGCTTGTGTGAGAGGGCGGGATGTCCCAATCCATCGCGCATTCCCGGGTGATGAATTCTGCCCAACTGACATTTTTCTGCCTTTCTCAAGCATCATATTTGAAGTTTTGACTTAACCTATTATGTTTCCAGAAGAACAAAAAAGAATAACAGACGGCAGACTAAATTGCAGGCAACTCACTCAGTGCCTGTCTGGGCGCTTGCTGCAGAGACGTCGAGACATCCATTTGAAGAGTCCTGGGCTATGACTGTGCTTCGATCCTGCCTCTGCAGGGCCTTGTTGTTGGAAGGATTCATCATGCATAGAAATTATTTGTGCTTTCGCTGGAGGCCCAGGGCTCTGCGCTCCGCACCCAGCGAGGAGCACAGGGCCACCATTTCTCCTCACTTACCCAAGAAATAAATGACAGCATTACTGGGACAGAGACAGTCTGTCTGCTGGCTCCCATCTGGTTTTTAAATCACTCAAAGAAAGCTCTAAAGACATGTTTGTATGCTGCTTAAAAACCACAGAGCAGAAAAGGGGCTCGGGCCTCACACATCTATTTCATTATCCATGTTGCCTTTATACATGAAAAAGGGTGAAATCATCTCCCTGATTCCGTGACCTCTGAGAAGTCCTCGTAACCTCTGAAATCTGATGCCTTGTCCCTAAATGTCCTCTCCCAGATTGCACATCATTCAGGCTTCATGCAGCTCTGACAGAAGTGGGAACATTTCTGCTCCAAACAGCTCAGGGCGGCTGAGGAGGGAACTCATGAGAACAACCACTGAGTCAAGTTTTGAGAAGAAAATGCAGGGCTCCTAGCCGGCACCACGCAGCCCGCAGTCAGTCTCCTCTCACCGGGAGTGGAGTGGTGACCTCTGTCCTCCGTGCCTGTCGCGCATGCGCTGTGTGCTCCATGAGCCTCCCAGACACTGTTCCTGTAACTGCAGCCGCCCCTCTCGATGGCCCCACCCCCAGGCCTGGCCCGCTCAGGATGGCGGGGCCCTTTCTCCAGGCCCCCGGAGGCCCTGCTCGGCTCAGCCAGCCCTCAGCTGCGGGGCTGCAGCCTTCCAGAGCTCTGTGCTCCTGTGGTTCACAGCCCTAAAAGACACAGAAGCACACAGCAAATGGAAGAGGTAACCGTCATTACCGTAAGTGCTATGAAGAGGCTAAAGAAGGGATGTGCCACAGTGACAGGGAGAAATGCATCAGCAAGTGAGACACGCTCAGGTGGTCAGGCTCGGCCTCTCTTAGCAAGAGATATTTGGACTGGAGCCTCAAGGATAATCAGAAACTGGACTTGGGAAAGCACGGGGGAGAGTGGATTCAGGCAGCACAAACAGCAAGCGCAAAGGCCCGAGGCAGACCGTCTTGCTGTGTTCAAGAAGCCAGACGCCAGCACAGCTGTGGTGTCCTGAGCACAGCAGCGGGGGAACCCTTAGGAGTCCCCTGACACTTCCCAGCCTAGGGCTCTGGCTTGAGCTGCACTCCTGTGGCATGGTTTGCTGAGGCTAACAAAAATCTCAAACACTTGAGGACCACCCGCTGTGTGCAGACATGGTACCCCTAACACCACTCTGATTTAATCTTCATTTTACCATCCTGTCGGCCCAAGGTCACACTGCTGCTAAGGCCGTGAGTCCACTTCCTGACTCCTACGCCCATGCGCCTCATCCCAGGCCCTGAGCCCCAGAGCACCTGTGCCCCACGAGGCAAGCCGAGGCCGCCAGGGAGGGAGCCAAGAACAGCAGCAGGACTCCTGGATGGGAGGGAGGCAGGCTCGGCTGGCCTCCCAGCATCTGTGAGTAGCAGGCTTGAACTGGGTTCCTGGCACACATGGTCTGTGTCCTGTGTGAGGCAGACCCTGAGAAACACCAGGTCCTGGGCCCTTCGGGCAAACTGGGCACACGTCCTCTGGGGAAAGCCTGTCTTTCATCCCGGCGGCAGAGCAGGGGGCTGTTGGGATTTGTGTCGTGCTCTGCTCCAGGCCTGCCTCAAGTCACCTACCAGCGGCCCTTCCCTCCCAAGCCGGCCAGGGCTACAGGCTGGTTTGGTGCTCACCCTGACCCTGGCCCTGCCCCCACAACCATGCTTGCTCCCAGCTCCCACCTACGCCAGGTCTGCCCTGTTGCCCTTCTGTAAAGAGTCAACATTTTAGACTTTGCAGGCCGTTTGAGCTCCATGGCAGCTGCTCAGCTCTGCGGGTGTTGCGTGAAAGCAGTCAGAGACAATCACCGGTGAGTGTGAGCAACCCTGTTCCAGCACACCTCGGTGCACACCCTCCTGAGTCACCCGGGGCAATACACCTTCCAAACACCTGCACTGCAAGAAATCCCTCTCGTGGCTTTTGAAACTTAGGGAACGAGCCTCTGCTTCGTCCCGCATCAGTCGATGCCACCCTGCATGCTCCCTCCTCTGAAACTCAGCCCGTATTTTTCAGTGTTATCATATGCAGCAACATTATTATAATAAGGACCACGGAGTAAAAATCATTGCTCCAACTTTAATTAAATTTGAATTAAATGAGTGTGGCTTTTGCTGAACTGTTCATTTCTGCAAAGGGCTGGGGAGTTGCTGATACACCAAACTGATGAGTGCCCAGGGAGTCAGCAGGGAAGATCCTGTGACGATATGGGACCATTTCCACCGGCCATAAATGTGTCTCCCGGCTTAAGAAGTAACTGATAGTCCCGGGGGGAGCCCCAGTGCGTCTCAGGTAGAAAATATACTTGCATAAGCAAAAACCGACCACACTCCAGGAGATCTATCATTTTCCTCATTCTCCGACTGAAGCCCCAGAAGACAGCGGAGCAGTCTGCACCCACTCAGATGCCGGGGCAGCGAGGAGCCCGGGGACGTGAGGGGCTGGGTACAGGCGGGCCAGGTGGGGGCTGCAGGGGGTGGGCGTGCGTCCTGCCTTCATGGACTGGGTCCACCTGGGCCCTCTGCCCGACGACTCCCGGGCTCAGTCGTTCTCAAGCCTGTCCCAGCTCATCTCTGCAGGGCCCATCCAGGTGCAAGGGGGACCCTGCTCCAGAATTCACATGTCCAAGACCTGCAGCTTCTTGTTTTAAGGTATTTTAAGTTTTCTGGGAAGCATATAGCTATGGCTTCACTGTCTCTTTCTTCCCTATTTTTCACTGCCACCCATATTGGGGGAATGCCCAACCCCCATTACAGATAAGTCCACGTCCTGAGAGAAGGATGTCACCCTGGGTTATAGGGTTGGATGCTCAATGTGATCAGATGCATCCCTGTAAGATAAATGCACAGGGAGGAGGCCTCTGAAGACAAGGCAAAGACTGAAAGTGACGTGACTCTAGCCGACGGGCACCCGCAGGCGGTGGGCCAAAGAGGCAGGAGGGTACTCCCCAAGGGCCTTGAGGAGCGCAGCCCTGCTCACACCTTGATTTAGACCCCCGGCCCCCAGTCTGCGGTTTTAAGCCACCCAGTTCATGACAATATATTGCAGCAGCCCCTCTCCCCAAAAAAAGATAAAAAATTATAATCATCCCATCGATCCATGTATCCATGCTGCCATTGCTGGCAGGCATGCCGAGCATGGCCCTGACTATTCATATACACGATTGCATTCAACCTTCTCAGTGTAACTAGCAGCATGCCCACTTCACAGCTGAGGAAACTGAAGCTCCGGAAGGTTGGACAAGTTGCTCAAGATCACATAGCAAGGGGAAGAATCAGAGCTCGAGCCTCAGTCGGCCTCTCTCTCCAAAACCCCCATCGTGACCCCGTCACTAGAGCTTTGTGTCTGCAGTAGGTTCTAGTGGGTCTCCAGCATGGGGTCAGGAGAACCTGCGCCCAGCTCCCCCCATGGGCTGGCCCCTCATCTCCAGTGTGCATCCTACTTGGTCCAAGGGGCTAACAAGAATGCTCTAGAAGCGCCTGCTGTGGACATGGGAAAACAAGAGGGCAGAGATGGCTGCATCTATCAACTTTCCCTCCCTCTTCTTATCACATGCCTCTGTCTCTTGGACTTTTTCCTGCCTGCCAAGAGTCATATCCAAGAAGAAGTCTCAGCAGTTGCTTCATCAATATTGAGGGTGTCTGGGGACACTATCAAGTAAATATTCAGGGGCATTCTAGACTTCACAGGCCCACCGTCCCTTCCTGTGGGCCAGAGTCCCCATGGGGCATGGGAAGGAACGGAAGCGTGGGTCAGAGGGAAAGCATGGGCTTGGGGTGAGGGAAGGGTGGGATGACTCCCAACTCCACCCCACTGCCCGGCTGTGCAAACTCCTTCCCATCAGGCTCGACAAAATGGGAAGGATAGTAATGTTGTGTGCTCCAAGCTGTATGTGCTTTTTATGAGAGAGCATGTGAAAATATGTCCAGGTCATTAAGAAGCATCAGTTTCTCGTCTCTCCTGGACTTCCAGGGAATCCAGTGAATGTCATTTACATTTTTTATTGAATTTGTAAGGGAACTGTATCCATTAAAAAGTGACTAGCTTTGATTCCTGAAATCATGTGTAGGTGCTAGGGGATATCTCCTGGGAACAAAGATCCAATAATCCCTAGATCATTGATTCTTACCTAGTTGTCATAGCAACCTGGAGTACCATGGTTTTCTCACAGATGCACTAGCAAACTTTGGTGAATATGTAAAATTAACCAGATGCCCTTTTTTAAGCAACATCCATTGGAACCATCCTGAACTGAGGTGTCAGGCTATATCTGCATAGTGATGTTTAGGTGATCACAGGAGAACTGTAAAGCAGTTGCCACAGAAAGATGGAATTTGGAAAACTTTGCCTGGTGAGCATATAAAAGCATAGTCACAGAAGCTAATAATTCTATTAAAACAGTGATAGTACTGTAAGGCAGTCTGTCTGTCACAGACAAGTGAGGCATTGTTATGTCATGACAGAGATCCTACTTAATGCCATGGTGGGGACCACATTTAATACTTATCAACTCCTTTAGTGATGCTTTGAGGTTTCAATTTCTTCAGTTGATACCAAAAATTCTAGCCCTCAAAAATTATTCCTGAGAATAAGCCTCTTTGAAAAAAACCTCTAACCTACCCGAGCTGAGGGAGATTGTATGTCAGCCATGTTCTGCCAAGAGACATGAAACTACTCTGACCTGCTGTCTGAGACGGGGGCCAGGCAGTGACCCACCTAGAGACACTAAATGGGCTGCCTGAATTAAATGTTCACTTGTTCATTCAAAACTAAGGTCAGAATGACCCCTGGCAAGGGATGGGTGTTGAGTCTGGAGTTCCTAAAGGAGTGGCAAGATGGCCATGCTCAGGGAGCCCCTCCGGACGGCCCAGGTAGAAGGGCTTGCACTTGTCGGCTCCACGCTTACTCTGCATAATGACAATTTCCTTAAGAATTTTTGCGTCAGACCAATCTATATTTTCTAGATTAAATCTCATGAAGAGGATCTTCATAAATCTTAGAAGAGGATCTTCTCATGTACTTAGAGAGGCTGACTATGATTAGCAATGAAGGACAAAAAATTTACATATTATTAAAAAAATGTTGGCAACATTCCAGAAGAGCTGGAGTATGTTTTGAGGAAGAAGAGCAGCAGTGAGCTCCAAGAGCACGCCGGCCCCATCCACCGCAGGGGCTGTCGCTGAATGTGGCGATCGTAACCATAAATGGTGGTGGTGGTGACGGCGATGGAGAGGATGTGCAGCTACAGCCTATGGGAGGCTGCGTGCAGAGCAGGTGTTGGCAAACTGTGGCACCGGGGCCAAACCTGCCCACCGCCTTCTTTTGTAAATAAAGCTTTATTAGCACACACAGCCATGCCCCTTCATTTATATATTGTTTTCACACCACAACAGCAAAATTCAGTATTTGCAATACAGACTATATGGCCCAAAAAATATTTACTATTTGACTCTTTATGAAAATTTGTACTCGAGAGGAAGAAAGGTTAGACTCCACGTGTTCACCAGCCATGAGAGCTCTGATTTCGTGTATTTAAGAACCACTTAGAGGGCTTCTTATGGTTACAATCCTGAGCAGGTGGTCTGTGGACAATTCATTGGTAAACACTTCATGGGGTCCACATACCGGCCTTTCAAAACCAGACGTTTTATTTTAAGACAGCTTAAAGTGTCTCTAATCCTCTAGTCTATTAAGTGAGGATTATATTCGATCTGGAGGTATTGGGAAACTCAACCGATGAAAAATATAAAGGTTCAACATTACATAAATTTGAGCAAAATTAAGCCAGTTCAATCCTCCTTAACAAATAAACATCTGCAGGCTTCTTGCTCTGACCAGGATATAGTCTTTTAAGCTTGTCAGTCGTTAAGTAGACCCACTGGAGAAAATTTTACTTGGCCTTTAAGTGATTTATTGCTGTGATTTTGAGGAGAGCTTAAGTACTTGCTATTGTCTCAGGGCAGTTAATTCTCCTTGTGAAACTCTTTCTCTCAAAGAACTGCTATTTTCAGTCTGTGATTTTTTTTTCTGGGATTTTTCTAAGAAGATAAAGCTAAATTAAATTCTTTTTCATACGATCCAACATGAGTTATGGCCTCAGTCTCATTTAGCAACGTTCCCAATTTATCACCATTAAAAATGGCCTAAAAGGGCTTAATTTAGGTAACAGATTCCTTTGCTTCAGAATCTGCTCTGCTATGATCTGAATTTCTTCCAGTGCCACAGAAAGGTACAGGCTCCCCTTGAAACAGATATTACCGATTCCCAATTAATGCTGCTGAAATCTGAGCTTTTCGTGAAATGAGATGCTTGGTGCTAACGCCAGCCACCTGCGATGGCTTCAGGTAGGCATTTTAAATGAGAGGGAAGGTGTTCGGCAGAAATCCCTAGCCATTCTCTGGAATAGAGGGGTTTTGGCTAAGAAGACTACACCAACTCCACTTTCACGACTTCTGTTACCACTAAATCCACAGGCCGGGGAAGAGATCATTTTTGGATTAGTTGGCTATAGACACTGAGATAGGGAGACCTGTGTAAGACCAGCAAAAGTTGGTTTTGCTACTTAGATCAGTATTAACAGGTGCTGAAAAATGGCAGCCATTCTTGGGGAAAACATACCTCGATTTGATAAAGAGCTCTCTGGGCAACAACGCCAGCACTTGGGAAGGGAAACCCAGTGCCGCCCGTGGGAAACAGGCTTCCCGGAGTGCCCGTCCTCTGCTTCCTGGTAAGGCGCCCATCTCAGTGTCTTGTCACCCCTACTCTTTCTAATAATATTTAGAGAGACATTTTCATTTGAAAAGTGCTGTTTCTATATATAAAATTAGCATGTGTTTATTATGGTGTGTGTGTGTGTGTGTATGTGACCCTTTACCCAGAGAAGACAGAAAGTCATAGAAAAGAAAGGAAATCGATCCCAATCCCTGAAACACAGACACAACCGTGTGAACATTTCTCTTCTTATATCCCCTTTGCTGTTGCCTCTGTACAAATAAATACCTGTAGAGGGGTGTGCACTGATCACAAAATTAGAGCTTGTGCTCCTTAGCAACTACCTTTTTATCTGAATGATACTTCATGGAAACACTTTCTAATCACCAAGTATAGACTTTCACATTCATTTCTGGTTTGGCGACATGACGTATCCTACGGACAGATACTAATTCATACCATCACGATTGCTTATCTGCGACATTTAAGATGTCTCCGAGATCTTAGCCGCCTGGCATGTGCCACTCGGACTCTGTGTCCAAGGCCTTCCTTATAAAAACACACTGACGAGGAGAATGCCGTCACTTGCTTCCCCTCCCGGCCCCACACCCGCAGCGCGGGTCACTGCCTGCCACTGTGATCAGCGCACACCCATTCAAGGCACGTTGTGGGGTGGCTGGGAGCCTCCTCCTCCCATTTGATTCTGTCTGTATGTTTCAGGAGAAATGGCTCACACTTGAGGCACAAGGCCACTTCACAACCCAGACAGACAGACAGGCCTGCCTTTCTGCAGGTGAAGCAGCACATGGCTTTCTGAGGCCACCCCTTTAACAGGTAAAACTGGACTCTGGCGGGGGCAAGCTTGTTCTCCGGCTCCCTAACACCTGCCAAGGTGTGTCTTGTGAGTTCTTCATGAAGCAGAGCAGACAACACCTGGCTGCCAGCCAGGAGCCTGGGGCAGGGAGGCAGAGGGACTCCCCTCTGCTGCTCACCGGATCTCCTCCGTTCCCTCCAAACTTCTCCCCATTCTGCAAGGAGATGCCATGGGTGACTTTCCTTTCTGTTTTCAGTCTGTAGACTAACGGAGGAAAAGTAGCTGGTGACTGAGGCTTTAGACCATGGCATGCACTCATATTTAGGAAAAACAGAGATTTGCAAGCAACACATGCCAGCAGCTCTGTTTGACCTGATTTTAGAAGGTGAACTGAGAACTTTACAATTAAGAACTTTTAATGTGATTCATGCACAATCGTGGAGACTGGGTGATGGGCACATGGGGATCATTAAACTATTCTCTCAATTTTTTGTATGTTTGAAAATGTCCATTATATAAAGTTAACCAAAAAGCAATAATCCAAATAAACTTAGTTATGAGGACATGAGCACCCTGATGGGTTTAAGAACAATTTTACTTAACACACACACACGCACACACACGCACATGCACGCGAACACACACACACACACACACACACAGTTTCAAGCATCTTAAAACATATGAGCCTTAATTTCTGTCCTGATTCCACCACTAATTGTTTAAAAGTTTTATTGTAAGTCCCATTTTCCTTTTCCCGAGGGAGAGTGTCCCTCTGAAGGGAAAGCCCATTCTGCCATCACCCAGCGAACTGAGTTCTCCTGTTGGTCATGTTTCTTAGAAAGGTGGGGAGAAAATTTCACTTCTGAATCCTAGATGAAGCCAGAGAAAAAGAGAGAAGGATGGAGAGAGAAGGGAGATGGATGCAGTCCAGAAACACAGGTGTTCCCTCCTTGAGATGCCCTAGCCCGCCCAGCTGGCAAGCAGTTTCCTTCCCTGCAAACTATTTTTACACTGAGGCCATTAAAATGCTCCTGATTTTACAGCAAGTTCACCGTAGCTTTACTGAGGCTCACAAAGGGTTATAGTTGTGACAGTTTGAGCAGAGCAAGTACAGGGGAACGACATGGCTGGGCCTCTCCAAGCTGTCGCTCCCACCCAGTTCTGGGATTTCCTGAAAGGTGAGTGAAAGTTGGATTGCTGCAGTTCCACTCAGGGTCAAGAGTGGACTGTGGCCAAGGCAGCTATTCTGGGGCCACATTACGAGATGCATCTCGATTTGGCTGGAAACCAAGAAGGTGGAGGCTGAGGGGAGCCAATGGCTCCCACTGTCTATCTGCCCTCTGTGCTCATCAACAGCCTCACCGCCTCCAGGCTCTGACTTTCCCGAGGCATGTGGTACTCGGGACCCACCTCACAGAGGATCCCATCCCAGATTTCATGCTGGAAAGATGCCACTGCGCCCCAGCTGTTCCAAATATGGTCATCAAATATGCACCTGCATTTGGAGGGAAGGTGGGAAAGAGGCACGTGTGGAAGGATGGGAGCAGCCCTCCCTGGTGCGCTATATGATGAGGCATTTTCTTCCACAAGTAAGATGGATCGTCAACCAGGCACCAGCATCCGACATGCAATTCTGTCTACGCACCTGCAGCTCGCCCCATACGCAAAATCCACAAGTGCAAACCCTTGAGTCCAAAGACAGCCCTTTAAATCATACTGCTCCCAATAGGCTGGTGGTTCCTGCTGGAGAAGAGAGGCTGCCAAGAAGAGACACTGAGAGAAACTCATTCATGACTTTTTCCCACACTTTAATATGCTTTCTTCATCCAGGGAGACCCTTCAGCGCCGGGAAATTCCAAGCCCTTCTCGGGATCATTTCTGTGGCTTATGTCCCTTTCTCCTGCCCAGAATGAGTAGAGGAGGAATGTTGTTTCATGGCAGCTGTGTTAAGCTCCAAAAGAGAGAAGTTGTACTGGTTCCTCAGACTTCTCTGGGTACATCACCTCTGACCCTGGCGTTCCTGAGTTTCAGCACGTACTCTGGTTTTTCTTGTGCATCACTCACCAGTGCCTTCCAAAACGCAGCCATTCTCCCCCCATCCCCACCAGCATCTCCATGGCCTTTCTCTGCATCTCTAAGGGGCAGCGCACATGCATGCTCACTCTGGAAAGCTTCCTGACCCCTGTCCCAGCTGTCTTCACTCTCCCCACCCCTCTCTTGTTCTGTCTCTCCTGCTTTGGGCCCCCAATTGTACTGTGTCTTTGTCACTTTTCTCATTTTACCATATATCATGGTTCATTCTTCCCCGACCCCCATCAACATCAAGGAAGCTGACAGATGGAGCCCTCAGTGTGAGTCGTGCTGACATCTTGTGTGCCCTGCCAGAGTCCATGCTCACAAAAACCCCAGGTCTCAAGGACTGTGATTAATCCCCTATTGCAGATAAGGAAACTGAGGCTCAGCAAGATTCATTCAATCAAATATTAACAAATATTTCTTGACCTCCCACTTTAAGCAAATTCTGTCCTGCACAAAGAATGAATGAGACAGAAACACCGCCCTCATGGGGCACATGGTCCAGCAGGAAGGGAAAAGTCATCAACAAAGAAGTGAGTGAATGAGACAATTTCAGGTGACAGTAAGCACTGTAAAGTAATAAAATACATGAATGCAACAGGGAGTCACTGGGTGGGGGGACCTGGGGACAGGGTGGGGACCAGGGGATGTTTGAGCTGAGAATTGAATGGTGAGAATTTAAAGATCTCCAGGAACACAACAGGGAGATATTTTAGCATTTTGCTCACACATGTGATCAGCTGGAAGTGTCAGCGTGATATGGCGGCCCCCGCCTCCTGGGAGCATCTCCTCATTATCTGCCATGGTCAGTGGAGCCTAATGGCCAGGGCAGCAACGCCATCGGGCGCATGCATGGACTTCGGTACGTAGGCTCCTTGCGCCCTCATGACGACCCTATAAGTTGCAGATTCTTATTCCCTGCATCCTGCAGACAGGAACCCAGGGCACAGCAAGGTCACCAGGCAGCCACCAGGACTCACACAGAGTCTGGCTCCTCGACGGGCTTGGAGGTGGGAGGTGGGCAGGTAACCCTGTCCTGAGTGATACGCGGCCGGCATTGCCCATCCGGAGCCAAGGCCCCAGGGCACGTGTGGGGTCAGCAGCCTCCACCACTCTTCGCTGACTGTCACGGCCAGGAGTGGTCCTCCAGAAAGCCTCTAAAGGGGATGTTATTTTGAGAACTGGAGTACAAGTGGCCCAAGAGTGGATTGCCCTGATCAAGTGTATTATTTCTTCCCAGAGCTCAACAGCTGGGCTCTGGAGCTGAGCAGAGCGGAATCACTGCCAGAGTTGAGCCCCCGGGGACCTGCCCCCAGGCAGTTTTCTCAGCTCTGATGAACTGCATAATGACACTGTGTCACCCCTGCGTCAGCACCGTCTGCCTCCAACCGTCCCAACTGTCATCTGCAATAGGTATCATGATGTCGCGAGGGGCAAGGGGTGAGACCTCTCACTGCTTTCTAAAGATTTTGTTTTTCTTAGGCTCTTCAAAAATGAGACACCCCAGTCACTCCAGAAAGCAGGAAGACTGAGGGTCACAGTTTATTAGATTTTATTTATGAGAGAAGCATCCAAGTTTTCTGGAGGCTGTCACTGTGTGGGTGTAAATGACAGAGGTGCCCGTCCACACCCATCTCAGAGACGCTGGGCTGGAAAATCAGAGCAGCAACACTTTCATCAGGAGTTTAAAACTCACAATAAAATGATTGATCGAGAGGACACTTCCAGGGTCTAACTCCTAGGATTGCCTTTAAGTGTTTGAGAAAATATCACTCTGATGCATGAAAAAAGAGCTAGGAGGGTATAGATGCAACCATGTTAATATTAGCATTGGGAAATTACAGGTAGCTATTGTCTTTTCCTCTTTAAGAAAACAATCTGTGATACTAAAATTCGCCATAGTACTTTCCAAAGAATGACGGGAGTGCAAACATGTACATATATAAACAAATGTCTTCGGGGCAAAATCCCCTCTCTGCCTCCTCCAGGACATCCTTGAGCCAAGCCGAGCAGCAGCTGGGATGTGCCAGGCACTGTCCTACACGGAAGTGTATCTGTTCGGATGCTAACTCTTTCGTGGACACAAGGGCCTGGTGTGTGTATGGCTGCCTATCAAATCTGGGTGACAATACCTCCAAATTCTGCCGAAGGCCTCCTGATGTCAGCTGAGTGGGACTATTACCCAGATGCCTTGCCCTCTCTGGCCCTGGGTCCAGCAGAACACAGTGCTGGGCCAAGTGCGTGCTCCTAGCCTAGAATCTGAGTTAATGACCACAGACATGAAGCGACAGGAAAGGTGCCAGCAGGTCTCCTAGACAGAGCTGGTGGTCATCTTCTGCTAGCAAGACTCTTTGGGACAGAAGGCTACTGTTCTTTTGTGCCCCTTCTGGATTCTCCTTTGTTCTTGCAGGTTCCTCCACATTTTTACAAAAATTTCCTTCCTTGTTTGATTCAGCCAGAAGGAGGTGCGGTGTTGACAAGTAAAGGTCTCTCCATGGTACCATTGCCTGTGTGATTTCAGGCTCATGGGAAGTTGCAAACACAGGACAATGAGCCCCTTGGACTCTTCCCCACATGCTGGTATCTTCTGTGACTGTAACACAGCTTCCAAACCAAAATCGGCCCTAGTCTGTCTTTCACTGTATCACAGACCTTGTTCTGTTCAGTTGTCGCCAGTTGGTACATGAACTCTGACTGGTGTTTTAGTCCTTGCCATCCACCTGTTATGAAGGCAGACTCCATTCTATTATCCCAATTTATGCATTAAATCCAAGGCCCAAAAGAGCCCAGCAAATAGAGCCAGTGATCAACCTCCTTAGACGCAGGTAACAGATTCAGCGCGCCCACACAGATGCAGCGGCCCAGGGCAGGAGCCTGGCCAGCCAGCTTGCGTCCACAAAGGGGACCAGCTGTAAAGGACCCTCCCACGTGTGCGAGGGTCGCTTACTCCCAATTCCAAGTCAGGGAGAATCTTCACCCTCCGGCCCACCAGGCTGATCCAGAGACAATGGTTGTGGGCCCCATTGCTTTCCAAATTCAAGTAATTGGCAACATCAGTCCCCACACGTCCTAGATATGGCCTGTGAGACAGCAACAATGCAAGGTCAGCCCTACAGACTGTCCCAAGCCCCGCGGGACAAAACCACTCCTCTGTTTCAGATCTGCAGCTGCACAAGGAAAGGCCGCGTGTCCTCATGCAGCTCCTCAGCCTCAGTGCGGCCAGACCCCAGAGGACAGTGGTTCTGCGCACGCGGAAAGAGGCCCAGGCCTCCGTATGTAAGCTGAGCTCTCAGATGGCGCAGCTGCTGCGCCTCGGGGACCACACTTCCAGAGCCAAGAAGACGGATCACATTACTGCTGGTCTGTCTACGAAAACACAGTCCAGGTGAGGTGATATATTCAAACTGAGTCATGAGCTAAACAAATGTGTTCCTTATCCAGTGGATTTATGGTAATAAGAATCAAGAAACGAAGATCCTCATATAACCCTGAACAAGTTGCTTTTCTTTCCCGTCCCTCAGTTTCCTCGTCTGTAAAATGGGGATGATAGCATTCACCAGCTGCTGTAATTATGATGTTTAAATGACATAATACACATAAGCCCTAAGCAGAGTGTCATACACAGAATAAGGACACAGTAAATGCTAGCCGACGGGGTGGGCACTGATGGGAAAGATGCTGGTGAGGAGGAGGGCAGCGAGGTAATTATGACGGCGATAAAGAAGATCGTGGACACACGGTGATCACGGTGATTTTGTATCTATTCAGTCACAAGTGGTGTGTGCCCAGGGAGAAGTGGATGATACCTTCCCCTGTATCAAAGAGGTTGGCCTGGAGAGAAACGCAGGGCACACCAGACAGAGGAACGGAGTAAAGGGGCCGCTCAGGGCAGAAGGAACAGTGTCTGCAAACGCAGAGACGTGTGAGAGGGCCGTGTTCGGGTGTTATACCTAGAGCGTGTGATTCTTAAGGACGCACGGTGGCGACCCCTGCCCCCTCTGGTTGGCTGACTGGACACGAAAGGCTGACATTCCGTGTGAGCCGGGTGGATGCCCAGCGTCCTTCCCGCAGCCCCACCGAAGGAAGTCTGGTGCCAGAGCCACGGGGGAGGGAAGAAGACTCAGGCTGCTCTCCTGCGCTGCTGAGGTTGATTTATTGGTTTGGCTCTTTGACTACATGTCTTGGAGTTGACTTATTGAAGGTTATTTGTTCTTCTTTGTCACAGAAGCCACCTCACAGCAAGCCTCCCTTCCGACTCGGGTGGAATATTCAGGCTTTCCTGCTGCTGAGGACCCTGAAGAGATGATCTTCCTAGAGGTCTCGGCATTAAGTAACGAGTGTGGGGGTTTTCTGGAGTTCAGCTCTGTTTTATTCCAGCTAAGCACACTTTTGTTAAAGAAGAAATGCATTTCTTGTATGGAAGTGAAAATTAAAGAAATAGCACAAAAACTGCTACATGACCCAAAAACCTCTCACCCGAGGGTCACAGCAAAGCGAGGTCAGTGTGTATTACAGCTGTGTAATCGCATTGGTGGCTATTGCCTGAAGCATCCACATCATTGTTTGGAGAGGGGAAATATAGGAGACAATATGTCAATAGGAAAATGGCTGAATTGAAGCTGGTCTATTTTTTTGTCAAAGGAAGGGCACGTTATTCAACGTGGAAGTACAGCAGCTGCTTACTAGCATGGCGAGATCTCTAACCATCACACAGAGTAAAGAGGGGTGATTTTCAGATTGATTAAGATTGATAAAGTACGAATTGTTCTGTAGGAATATATAAATGTATGTGAAGATTTTTTAAAGCTTAGAAAAATGCACACACTTTAGTTTTATTTGGAAGGCTCTCTCTCTATATATATTTGCAGGATAATTTATTCACAGCAAAATGATGTAATTAATTTTTTAAAGTACCAGACTTGAGGCTCAAAGAAATATCTTAGAAAATGATCCTCTTCTGTAACTTGGTTCCTCCTTACAAGTCGTGAGGAGGCGTCTTGCCAATTCAAGTATGTGGTGTGGCTTCATTACGGGGGACGCCGGTGGGATGACCAGACATACTTAAGAGAGAAGCCATCATCAAGGGAAGAGGAGAAAGCCAACGAGTGGCTGTGAGTGAAACAGGGAGAGTGGGAAAATGTCTCTAATGCCCTCCACCCCAAGCAGAGCCCCTGGACTCTGAGTCCCGGCTCCCACCTCTGCTATCGTCCCACATTGATTCTAAAGGAGACTTTCCACTTTCAGCTCTCTAAGAACTTTGTCATTGAAAGCTTTAGCTGAAATATCATTGCCTTCCAGGACCCTTTTCAGACACATATTTACAGTTCTATGGATCATGTGTGTTTTGAACTGAATTATGTCTTCCCCAAATTCAGGGTTGAAGCCCCAAGCCCCAATAGGACTGTGTTTGGAGACAGGCAGGCCTTTATGGGGGTGATTAAGGTTACATCAGCTTGTAAAGTGGGGCCTGATCCAGTAGGCCTGATGCCCTTATAAGAAAAGAAGAAGACACCAGGGATGCTTGGGCACAGAGGAAAGGCTGCGTGAGGACGCACAGAGGAGGAGGCCTCCTGCCAACCGTGGAGGGGTGCCACAGGAAAAACCAGACCTACCGAACCCACAGCTGTCTGGTGAGGCTCCATTACCAGGCACCGCAGACTGGGAGGCTTTACTGTCTCACAGTCCTGGAGGCTGGGAGTCCAACATCAACGTGCAGCCTTCTCCTGAGGCTGGGCAGGGGAATCGGTCCATACGCCCCTCCCTGATTGCTGGGGCTTTGCTGGCCATCTTCGGTATCCCCTAGCTTGTAGAAGCCCCTGCCTTCACCTGCACGTAGAGTTCCCTTGTGTGCCTGCTGCATCCAAGTGTCAGATCAGGGACCCACTCTAGCCCAGTGTGACCTCACCCTCATCACACCTGCAATGGCCCTGTTCCCAAATAATGTCACATTCTGAGATCCTAGACGCTAGGATTTCAAAATACGAATTCCAGGGGACATAATTCAACCCATAATACATGGCCTTGCAGAGTCCTAAGAGGTTTGGTGGAATATAATCTCCATTAAAACAGGCTCTATTCACCATACTAATACCAGTAACTTGCACCAAATACCCATGAAATAAAATAATAAACACAAATCTTGCATAAGAATATGTCATCTATCATTCGTGAATGTTTTAGGTATCTACTGAGTACTTATGTGTCAGCCATAATTGGATGCTAACAACACAACCAAGAACAGAATGGCTGTTTTCCATATCCTCTGGGAGCTTTGAGCAAATGGAGAAAATAGTCATTAAATAAGTATCTACAACAAAATGTTATCAGTGACCTGGTACTGAAAACTTTAGGATACCATATCTTGGAGTGGGAATACCAAATATTTTTGAAGTATAAATTCTACTCTAAGAAAAGTGTTTTGAGGGAAAAATCTAACACATTTTTAAAAAATTTCACTGGGAAGAATAAACATCACAAATGGAAAAAAATAGAATAGAAGTGTATTATCAGGCATATTCTAACGCAGTGCAAAAGCTGTGGGAAAGGTCTTGCAGGATGACAGTGGTAGTGTTTGTACACAATGTGAATATGCTTAATGCCGCTTAACTTATACTCCAAAATGGGTCAGATGGTAAAATTTTACATTGGATGTATTTTACCACAATGGAAACAAAATTGTGGCACAGGTTTCACAATATATAGATCAGTAGAGCAAGAACCTTCTAGCATATTAGAAGAATTTAGTATATGGCGGTCATGTTAACACAGAACGCATCATTGCATACATGGTGAGGGGCTTCACCAACCCTTTGAGAAAAAAGAAAATTATTTCAAAATCTCATTCTTTATATCATATAAATCCATATATACTAAAAGTTTAACGTAAAAAACAACCATCAAAATACTAAAGGAAATTTAGGTGGATAGTATGTAATCTTACTGAAAGGGGACATTTTTCTAAGCATGAGAATAGAAATGCTAACTGCAAAATATCGATAGATTTGACCAAATAAAAGCATTGTATAACACACATACACATACAAAGTTTTAAAAGTTAAAGGATAAATTTACATATTTACATCATATATGGCAAAAGGTTAAAAACCTTGGCATAAAATTATCCTTCACATATGTTGTCCAACAGAAAAATGGGCAATGGACTCAAACATTCATCATACAAAAGAGGAAATAAATTTAACCTATCAATCAAAATCAAGCTAGGAAATGTAACTTCAAAAAAGTAAGGAAACCCTTTTCACTCATGGGATTGGAAAATTTTTAAATGAATGAAAATAAGCTGGCAAACTTCCTTGAGTGTAATTTGGTAGAATGTTATCTAAATTTTAAAACCTGCATTTATTGAAATAATTACACTGTCCATAGTCATGAATAGGTACAAAAATAAAACTGATGAGTGAAAACAATTCAAAAGAACATACAGCATTCGATCCAAAGTTTCTGAGGGTCTGAAGAGTTTTTCTCCAAGAGAAAGTTCCTTTCCTGCCTGCAGCTTGTCTCCACAAACACCTGCTTGTTCTCTCAACATGAGCATAAGGAGCAGAGAGGACCCCTTCCGTGCTGCCTATTTGTAGCGACTTCCTTCGAGGCTTATGAATCCCTGAAAGCTGCCCTGTGTCCACACACTCTCTCCGACCACATCCTCAAAGACCGATTTCCATGAAACCAACCTAAATTACACACTGCACCATCACCATAGGATTTCCAGAGGCATCCGTTTTGCTTGTTGGTTTTCTGTTCTGTTTCACTTCTGCTCTAATCTGGGTTACGTCCTTCCTTCCCCCTGCTTTGGGGTTAGTTTGCTTTGTTTTCTTCTAGTTGCTCAAGGTGGAAGGTTAGCTTATTGATTGAAGATCTTTCTCTTTTAAAAATGTCTAGGAACTGCTTTCACTGTACCCAGTAGTTTTGGCATATTGTGTTCTTGTTTCTTTCATTTCAAAGTATTTTCTAATCCTCTTACAATTCTCTTTGGATGCGATGGTTATACAGAAGTATGTGGTTTAATTTCCACATATTTGTGAATTTACCAAAGTTCTTTTTGTTATAAATTTTCTTTAACTCCCTTGTGGTCAGAGAAACTACTTTGAATGATTTCAATCCTTTTAAATTTATAAAATCTTGCTCTATGGCCTTCCACGTGATCTATCTTGGAGAAAATTCCGTGTGAGCTTGTAAAGAATGTGCTTTCTGCTTCTTTTGGGTGGAGTGCTCTGCAGATTTATGTGAGGTCTAGTTGGTTCATAGTGTTGAAAGCCTATTTCCTCACTGACCTTCAGCCTACTTGTACTGTCCATTATTGAAAGACTCCAACTATTGTTAAATTGTCTATTTCCTATTTCAAGGCTGCCTGTCCTTCATGTATTTTGAGGCTCTATTGTTACATGGATAGGTTTTTATAATCACTATGTCTTTCTGGTGGACTGATCCTTTCTGCATTATGAAATATACTTCTTTGTCTCTAGTAACAATTTTGTGCATTAAAGTGAATTTTGTCTGATATTAACACAGCCGCTGCAGCTTTCCTTTGATGTGGATGCATATTCTATAATTTGCCATCCTTTCCTTTTTCCATCTTTTTTTTGTCTTTGATTTTAAAGTGCCTCTTGTGGACAGCATATACTGGATCATATTTTTTATAGATCTTTGTCTTTTCAGCCATTTGATTTGGATTGGAGCATTCAATCCATTTAAATTAATCTAATTACTGGTAAGGTAGAATTTACTCCTGCCACTTTGCTTTTCGTTTCTATATGTCTTCTCCCTTTTTATTCCTCTGTCCTATCATTACTGCCTTTCTCGGAGCTAAACATGTATTTCCTACTGTGATATTTTAATTCCTTATTATTTCTTCTACTATATTTTTGAATTATTTTCTTAGTAGTTACCTTGGGGATTATAATTAGCATCTTAAATTAAAGTAATCTGTTTTGGATTAATATGAGTTAATTTCAATGGTACCTAGAAACTTTGCTCCAGTATAGCTTTATTCCCTTTCCCTCCTTTGTGCTATTTTTGTTGTCCTGCAAATTAAATTTGTGAATAGTATATCCATCAGTATGGTTTTATAGTTGTTGCTTTTTTAAGTTATCCTTTAAATTATCATTTGTACTGTGTTTCATATTTATACTGCATTTCATATTTACCCATACAGTTATCTATACTGCTCTTTGTCCCTTCATATGGATTCACATTCCTGTCCTGCTCTGTCTTTCAGGCTAAAGGATTTCCATTAGTATTTCTTGTACAGTGGGTCTTCTGGGATGAAGTCTCTAAAGTTTAATTTATCTGGGAATGTCCCAATTTATCCTGCATTTTTGAAGAATAGTTTTATTGGGTATAAGGTTCTTGGTTGACAATATTTTTCTCTCAGCACTTTGATGTTGCCAACCCACTGTGTTCTGGCCTTCATGGCTTTTGATGAGAAGTCATCTAATGGTCTTATTGAGAATATATTATTTTTTGTCTAACTTGTTTATTGTGGTGAAATATGTACAACATAAAATTTACCATCTTAACCATTTTTAAGTGTACAGTTCAGTACCATTAAGCTCATTCATGGTGTTGTGTAACTGTCACAACCATGCATCTTCATAACTCTTTTCATTCATGAAGATGAAATTCTATACCCATTAAATAATAACTCCCATCCCCACAAGCCTCTGGAAACCACCTTCTACTTTCTGTTTCTGTGATTTTGCCTATTCTAACTCCTACAGGAAGAAACTTACAGGGTTTGCCTTTGTGTGACTGGCTTAATTCACTTAGCATAATGTCCCCAAAGTTCATCCATGTTGTAGCATATGTCAGAATTTCCTTCCTTTTTAAGACTGAATAATATTCCATTGTATAGATTTGCTTATCCATTTATCCTTCAGTGGTCACTGGGGTTGCTTCCACTTTTTAGCTGTTATGAATATGCTGCTATGAACATGAGTGTACAAATATCTCTTTGAAGCCCTACTTTCAATTATTTTGGGCATCTCAGCAGTGGAATTAATAGATTCTATTTTTATTTTTTAAGGAACAGCTATACTACTTTCCACAAGGCTGTTCTATTTTACATTCCTACCAACAGTGCACAAGAGTCCAGTTCCTCCGCATTCTCACAAATACTTGCTCTTTTCCATTTGTTTCCTTTTTTCTTACTAGTGGGCATACTAATGGATATGAGTGGCATCTTGTTAATACTTTTGATTTGCATTTCCCTGATGATTAATAATGTTGAAGATCTGTCCATATGCTTATTGATCACATATATATTCTTTGGGAAATGTCTATTCACATTCTTTGCCCATTTCTGAAAGGGTTATTTGTTTTTTGTTGAGTTTTAGGAGTACTCTATATATTCTGTATACTGATATCACATCAGATATATGATTTGCAAGTCTTTTTTCCCATTCTGTGGGTTTCTGTTTTACCCAGTTGATAGTGTCTTTTGATGCACAAAATTTTTAAAATTTTTTCATGAAGTCAAATTTGTGTATTTTGGGGTTGACATCCAAAATATATAAAGAACTTATGCACCTTAACAAACAAAAAGCAAATAATCCAATTAAGAAATGGGCAGAGGACATGAATAGACACTTCTCTAAAGAAGAAATTCAGATGGCCAACAGGCACATGAAAAGATGCTCCACATCGCTAATCATCAGAGAAATGCAGATTAAAACCACAATGAGATATCACCTCACACCAGTGAGGATGGCCAACATCCAAAACACAAACAACAACAAATGTTGGCGAGGATGTGGAGAAAAGGGAACCCTCCTACACTGCTGGTGGGACTGCAAATTAGTTCAACCATTGTGGAAAGCAGTATGGAGGTTCCTCAAAAAACTCAAAATAGAAATACCATTTGACCCAGGAATTCCACTCCTAGGAATTTACCCTAAGAATGCAGCAGCCCAATTTGAAAAGGACAGATGCACCCCTATGTTTATTGCAGCACTATTTACAATAGCCAAGAAATGGAAGCAACCTAAGTGTCCATCAGTAGATGAATGGATAAAGAAGATGTGGTACATATACACAATGGAATATTATTCAGCCATAAGAAGAAAACAAATCCTACCATTTGCAACAACATGGATGAAGCTAGAGGGTATTATGCTCAGTGAAATAAGCCAAGCTGAAAAAGACAAGTATCAAATGATTTCACTCATATGTGGAGTATAAGAACAAAGAAAAAAACTGAAGGAACAAAATAGCAGCAGACTCACAGAACCCAAGAACGGACTAACAGTTACCAAAGGGAAAGGGATTGGGGAAGATGGGTGGGAAGGGAGGGATAAGAGGGAAAAGGGGGCATTATGATTGCAGATGTAATGTTGGGGGGGCATGGGGAGGGCTGTACAACTCAGAGAAGACAAGTAGTGACTCTATAGCATCTCACAATGCTGATGGACAGTGACTGTAATGGGGTTGGTGGGGGGGACTGGATGAAGGGGGTAGTTTAATAATCATAATATTGCACATGTAATTGTAGATTAATGATCCAAAATAAATTATTAAAAAAATAGAATACTTAGGAGAAGCTAATAAAAGAATAAGTGAGTAAAAAAAAAGAACATATGGGATGTGAACAATTTCCAGGGATGTGTTGTTTTAATTTGTCTGATTTTTCACATACTATTCAAGATCAAATAGACAACATTCACCATGGTATTGATAAGTTTTCACAGATGCCTGGATTGTTAAATTGGTTTTCTTTGTTTCATTGGATATGGCCTATAATTGTAGGTCTAATACTGTTATGCATTTGTATTCCTGTTCTCCTAGTGTGTGTGCGGAAGGCAGTTGTTGGTCTTTTAAAGCCAATACAAGCATATGCTACTTTTCAAGAATTAACTTCAAGAAATAAGTGATTCCTTTTAAACAACTTTGTGAAATCATATACTGATTCCCCACCTGCATTTGCTGCAAGAAAATAATCATGTATATTGTGATTTTATCCAGAATTATAGCTGCTGGCTGTCCTCTCTTTCGTATTTTATCTCCCTGTTTGGTCCCAGGAGATGGCTGGTTAGCCAGAGACGGGTAAGATTCCTCATGGGAGGAACAACCTAAGACAGGCACAGTCACAAGGGACCTCAGGTGAGCAACGTGGGGGCCAACTGAGGTGAGGCATAGAACCTCACCCCTCCAGATGAGAGAGACATTACCTGTGACAAGCTATGTCACAGGCCGAGCCCAGCTAATCATTATTCTGGTACCTTCCACAAATATATGCATATGCATTTGCATCAGTTAAAACAAAAAAGGGGGAAATGTGGGATTCACTTATAATTTAAGTATAAAAATCATATGAATAATCATAGTTGACTTGATTGATTATAGTAACTGAATTAGTTTCTCTGATATGACTGCCTTTGCATTGTTTACCTTGTGAGAACTTGTTCACTATGTTCCTTGCATGGTTCACCTTGTGGGAGCTTGTTCACTGTATTGGAACTTGTTCGTTGCATGGTGAGCAATAATGTCTTGTGTATTGAAAAGTTGTTAAGAGAAAAAACCTCAAAAGTTCACATCACAAGAAAAAATAATTTGTAACTATGTATGTTGAAGGATGTTAACTAAACTTACTGTGATAATCATTTCACAATTAAAAAAAGAAGAAGAAAAAAATTTGTGTATTTTTTCTTTTGTTATCTGTGACTTTGGTGTCATATCAAAAAAAATATTGCCAAATCCAATGTCACAAAATTTTGTCCTATATTTTTTTCTAAGAGTTTTATAGCTTTGGGTCCCACATTTAGGTCCCTGATCTGTTTTGAGTTAATTTTCACATATGGTGTAAAGATCCAACTCTGTCCTTTTACATATGGGTATCCATTTCCCAGCACAATTTGTTGGGAATACCATCCTTTTCCCACTGCATGGTCTTGGCATCCTTGTCATAAATCATTTTACCATGTACATAATTGTTTATTTCTGTGATCTTTATTCTATTCCATAGTCTATACATGTGTCTTTATGATAATACCACTCTGTTTTGATTATTGTAGCTTTGTAGTAAGTTTTGAAATCAGGAAGTGTGAGAGCTCCAGTTTTGTTCTTTTTCTGGATTGTTTTAGCATTCAGGGTCCCTTGAGATTCCATATGAATTTTAGGGTGGGTTTTTCTATTTCCGTAAAAAAAAAATCATTGGGATTTTGATGGGAATTGCATTGAATCTGTAGATCACTTTGGGTAACATTGACATTTTAACAATATCAAGTCTTCCAATCCATGAACATGGGATGTATTTTCATTTATTTACATCTTCTTTAATTTCTTTCAGCAATGTTTTGTCAGTTTGTTATACAAATCTTTCACCCCTTAGTTGAGTTAATTCCTAACTGTTGTATTCTTTCTGATGTTCTTGTAAATGGAATTGTTTTCATAATTTCCTTTTCAGCTTGTTCATTGTTAATGTATAGAAATAAACCTGATTTTTGTTTGTTGACTTTGTATCCAATTACTTTCCTGAATTCAGTTATTAGTTCTAACATTTTTTTTTTTGGTGTGAAATCTTTAGGGTTTTCTACATATAAATTATATAATCCACAAACAGATAATTTTATTTCTTCCTTTATAATTTGTATGCCTTCTATTTATTTTTATTACCTAATTATTCTGGCTAGTACTTCCTGTATAACATTGAATAGAAGTGGTAAAAGTAAGAGTTCTTGCCTTGTTCCTGACATTAGAAATCAGTCTTTGACCATTGAATATGATGTTTGCTGTGGGCTTTTCCTCTAGAGCTTTTATTATGTTGAAGTAGTTTACTTCTAACCCTAGTTTGCTGAGTGCTTTTTATCATGAAAGAGTGTTGAATTTTTGCCAAATACTTTTTCTACATCAATTCTGATGGCCATTTTTCATTCTTCTTTTAATGTGGTATATTACATTGAGTAGCTTTCATATGTTGAATCATCCTTGCATTGTAGGAATAAATCCCACTTTGTCATGATGTATAATGCTTTTAATATGATGCTAAATTAGGTTTGACAGTATTGCATTGAGAATTTTTGCATCAGTGTCCATAAGGAACATTGGTCTGTAGTTTTTTTTTTCTTATGGTGTCTTTGCCTGGTTTTGATAACAGGATAATGTTGGTTTCATAGACTGAGTTAGACGGTATTCTTCCGTCTTCCATTTTTGGTAAAAGTTTGGGAAATTCTTAAATGTTTTGTAAAATTCACCAGTGAAGCCACTGGGTGCAGGAATTTTTGTTGGGATATTTTTGATTACTAATTCAATCTCCTTACTAGTTATAGGTCTCTTTAGATTTTCTATTCTTTGTGATTCAGTCTTGGTAGGTCTTGTGTTTCTAGGAATTTGTCCATTTCACCAACATCCAACTGTTGGCATAACATTGTTCATAACACTCTGTTACAATGCTTTCATTTCTGTAGAATTTAAAATAATGCCTCCACATTTATTTCTGTGTTTAGTAATTTAAATCTTTTCTCTTTTCAATATTAGTCCATATAACTAAAGGTTTTTCAACTTTCTATCTTTTCAGAACCAACTTTCAGTTTCATTTATTCTATTTTGCTTTCTATTCTGTATTTCATTTATCTCTTGTCTGATATTTATTATTTTCTTCCTTCTGATAGCTTTGGGTTTAGTTTGTTCTTTCTCTAGCTCCTTAAGTTGTAAAGTTAGTTTGTTGATTTGAGGTCTTTCTTGTTTTTTTAATGTAAGCATTTATAGCTATAAATTTCCCACTTAACACTGCTTTGTTGCAACCCCTTAAGTTTCAGCATGTTATTTTCATTTTCATTTGTTCCTAGATATTTTCTAATTCATCCTGTGATCTCTTCTTTGACTGATTTGTTGTTTAAGAGTGTTGTTGAATTTCCAGAAATTTGTCTATTTTCCAGTTTTACTTTTGTTAACTTCTAACATCATGGTCAAAAAAAGATACTTTGTACAAGACCTATCTTTTAGAACATATTTAAACTGAATCTGTGACCTAATGTATGGTCTATCCTAGAGAATGTCTCATGTGCACTGGAGGAGAAGGCACATGCCTGTTGGGTGGAGTGTTCTGTATATGTCTGTTGGATATAGGGTTTTATTAAGTCCTCTCCATTTCCTTACCATCTTCTGTCTGGTATTCTATTAATTACTGAGAATGTAGTATTAACATCTCCAACTATTATTGTAGAACTATTTCTCCCTTCAATTCCTTCAGCTTTTGCTTCATATACTTTGCTGCTCTATTATTCGGTGTGTAAATGTTTATAAATGCTACCTAGACTTGCTATATTTGGATACACCTCCCTGCATCCCACTGAGACTTGACATCCCATGCCTGTGACCTTCATACAGGAAAGTCAGATATCCTGAAGGATTTGACCATCACCACCCAAGACTTCCCCTTTTGGATGTTAAGGGATGAGTCCTGGTCCAGTGCTCTATAGGAAGTAGAAACAAAAGCTCAAGAATCTGCTGGGAGCCGTGGGATTGTTTCCACCAAGAAAGGATCAGGCTACACCTATTAAAAATGGCTTGTTCATAAAACACTACAAAACAGCTCTTCATCTACAAAATCGCCATGGCAAACATCACCCTAGTGAATTAGGTGTTTGTGTGTTTTGCTGAAAACTGTATGTTTTCTAAAAGATTGCTACCTAAATAGGAATGCTCTGGAGATCCTAATACAGAAATAAAAGGATGGTTCTGTCAACTTTGGTGTCTCTTTTAAGGAAGAGAAATGCAGTGCTCTGCACTGCCTGCCCACCCCCACCTCTCCCTCTCGTTTTTTTCCCCCCTCTCCCTTTTTCCCTATCTCTCTCTCTCTCCTTCTTTCCAGTGCTCAAACTGTCAGAAAGTCCTCAAATCTGAGCGATCAGCCTGAGAGCTCCAGGCTGTGCATTCTGCACAGAGGCTGTGGCATATTTACATATTTTAAGGGGAATGAGCCACACGTGTTCTCAAAGGGGACATGGTGGGGCTTTTAGCTTTCTAAGGCAACCTCACCTATTCCTGGAAACAATTCGAGTACTTCACAATGGCCCCCATGCAAACTCAACAGTGACAGGAAAATGAAAGGAAACAGAATAGTGGCTCTGTAGAAGGCAGCTTCTTGCTTGCTGCTGACAGTGAGGGAAGGCGGAATAGCTGCCCTGTGAATACCTCTGAGGGTCTCGCCACAGGGAAGCTGCCAGCCTTTTCTTTACAAAGGTGGACAGAGCCCTAGGAAGGCGATGTCGTGTGATGGGTTTTGTATATTAATTATGTGGTGTTGATAAGGCAGGCCAGCTTGACCAGCCACTTCCCACATGGGGGCTGCCCAGAGTTCAATGCAGCAGGTTAGGAAACAGTGGGGCTTTGTTTCTGCGTTTGGAGGCAGATACATCCCATGGGCACAACCCATGCAACAAAATAAAGCCAGTATTTGCCTTTTGTGCAGTGCCCAGATGTGACATGTGCCGTGGTATCAGCACAATGGGCTGGGCGGGGTGTTTCTGAAGCTGACGTCCCTGCTCTGGTTCTCATACTCAGACGCTTATGGGTTGCGTCTAGGTGCCAAAGCTAGACACCTTCATGAGTGTCATCTATGACCCAACAGCTTAGATGATGATACACTTGACACTGGAGGAGTCATTTTTTTTAAATTCTGTGTTCCTATTAATTATTATTTTATTTTTGTCTCAAAGTCATACAGCTTGTAAGTGGCAGAGCTGGCTGATGAGTCCACAGCCCGGGACCCAGAAGCTCCCTCCACAGTGAAGCCTCACCTCCAGCAGGGGAACCCACCTGCCTCAGTTGGCGGACGCCCCACGCCCAGCTGCAGATTCAGGTATTGGGGGAGCCCTGCCGGGTGCACGGTGCACAAGAGCCCCGGCCCACTAGCCATCCTTCCCGGAATGCATGTGAAGGGGTGATCGCTTTATCTGTGTCAGAAACCAAGGGCTCAGCGTGGCCTGAGATTGCTACTCCGCGAGTCTTCATTTTACCCCGCGACCAGGCGCTATGCCTTTAGAAGTGCAGAGAGCTCTTCTTTCCCCCATGGCCAGGCTCTTGGTTCCCAGGGGCTTCCCAGGGGACTAGGTGGTGCCACTGTTAGGAGTTCCATGGAGGTAAAAGAAAAATGCCCTTGCTGAGCTCCTGCTGCCATGAACGCTGCCCTTCTGGCTTCACCTCTGCAAATCCAGCCGCCTGCTCCCACCTCTGCTTGGCCTGAGGCTGGCTGACTCTGTAAACTAGTCTGGGTCCAGCTACCTACCCTGCTCTTGTCCAGACTGAGACATGC
>JAVSCE010021130.1:0-19415 GCA_032199065.1 Smutsia gigantea
CTGAATTTCTTCTATGGAGAAGTGTCTATTCATGTCCTCTGCCCATTTCTTAATTGGATTATTTTCTTTTTGTTTGTTGAGGTGTGTGAGTTCTTTATATATTTTGGATGTCAACCCCTTATCGGATACGTCATTCATGAATATATTCTCCCATACTGTAGGATGTCTTTTTGTTCTACTGATGGTGTCCTTTGCTGTACAGAAGCTTCTCAGCTTGATATAGTCCCACTTGTTCATTTTTGCTTTTGTTTCCCTTGCCCAGGGAGATATGTTCATGAAGAAGTCGCTCATGTTTATGTCCAAGAGATTTTTGCCTATGTTGTTTTCTAAGAGTTTTATGGTTTCATGACTTACATTCAGGTCTTTGATCCACCTTGAGTTTACCTTTGTGTATGGGGCTACACAGTAGTCCAGTTTCATTCTCTTACATGTAGCTGTCCAGTTTTTCCAACACCAGTTGCTGAAGAGGCTGTCATCTCCCCATTGTATATCCAAGGCTCCGTTATCAAATATTAATTGACTGTATATGTTTGGGTTAATGTTTGGATTTTCTATTCTTTTCCACTGTTCTGAGGGTCTGTTTTTGTGCCAATACCAAATTCTCTTGATTACTGTGGCTTTGTAGTAGAGCTTGAAGTCAGGGAGCGTAATTCCGCCTGTTTTCAGGATTGCTTTGGCTATTTCGGGTCTTTTGTGGTTCCATATGAACTTTAGAATTATTTGTTCCAGTTCATTGAAGAAAGCTGTTGGTAGTTTGATAGGGATTGCGTTGAATCTGTAGATTGATTTAGGTAGTATAGCCATTTTGACAATATTTATTCTTCCTAGCCAAGAGCATGGGATGCATTTCCATTTGTTAGTGTCCTCTTTAATTTCTCTTAGGAGTGTCTTGTAGTTTTCAGAGTACAGGTCTTTCACTTCCTTCGTTAGGTTTATTCCTAGGTATTTTATTCTTTTTGATGCAATTGTGAATGGAATTGTTTTTCTGATTTCTCTTTCTGTTAGTTCATTGTTAGTGTATAGGAAAGCAACAGATTTCTGTGTGTTAATTTTGTATCCTGCAACTTTTCTGAATTCAGATATTAGTTCTAGTAGTTTTGGAGTGGAGTCTTGAGGGTTTTTTATGTACAGTATTATGTCATCTGCAAATAGTTACAACTTGACTTCTTTCCCAGTCGGGATGTCTTGTATGTCTTTGTTTTGTCTGATTGCTGTGGCTAGGACCTCCAGTACAATGTTGAATAACAGTGGAGAGTGGGCATCCCTGTCTTGTTCCTGATCTTAGATGAAAAACTTTTAGCTTCTCACTGTTACGTGTGATGTTAGCTGTGGGTTTGTCATATATAGCCTTTATGATGTTGAGGTACTTGCCCTGTATACCCATTTTGTTGAGCGTTTTAATCGGGAATGGATGCTGAATTTTATCAAATGGTTTTTCAGCATCTATGGAGATGATCATGTGGTTTTTGTTCTTCTTTTTGTTGATGTGGTGGATGATGTTGATGGATTTTCGAATGTTGTACCATCCTTGCATCCCTGGGATGAATCCCACTTGATCATGGTGTATGATCCTCTTGATGTATTCTTGAATTCGGTTTGCTAATATTTTGTTGAGTATTTTTGCATCTACGTTCATCAGGGATATTGGTCAGTAATTTTCTTTTTTGGTGAGGTCTTTGCCCGGTTTTGGTATTAGAGTGATGCTGGCTTCATAGAGTGAGTTTGGAAGTATTCTGTCCTCTTCTATTTTTTGGAAAACATAAAGGAGGATGGGTGTTATTTCTTCTCTATATGTCTGGTAGAATTCAGAGGTGAATCCCTCTGTTATATTTAAATGATATTTAAATGATTTTTTTTTAAAGTGGGTAGGCAGGACATTTATTCACTTACTATATGAGCTCAGTGCAACATGAGCCTACTGCGTAAACGGTAAACACACAATGGATCAAACAAACTTTTTACAATGTGCAATACATAGTCCAGGGGTTTTGTTCTTGGGTAGTTTTTTGATTACTGATTCAATTTCATTGCTGGTGATTGGTCTGTTTAGTTTTTGTTTCTTGCTTGGTCAGTCTTGGAAGGTTGTATTTTTCTAAGAAGTTGTCCATTTCTTCTAGGTTTCCCAGCTTGTTAGCATATAGATTCTCATAATATTCTCTTATAATTCTTTGTATTTCTCTGGTGTGGGGTCCATCGTTATTTTTCCTTTCTCATTTCTGATTCTGTTTATATGTGTAGATTCTCTTTTTCTTTTAATGAGTCTGGCTATGCGTTTATCTATTTTGTTTATTTTTTCAAAGAACCAGCTCTTCATTTCATTGATTTTTTTCTACTGTTTTATTCTTCTCAATTTTATTTATTTCTTCTCTGATCTCTATTATGACTCTCCTTCCGCTGACTTTGGGCCTCATTTGTTCTTCTTTTTCCAATTTCAATAATTGTGTCTTTAGACTATTCATTTGGGAATGTTCTTCCTTCTTTAAATAGGCCTGGATTGCAATATACTTTCCTCTTAGAACTGTCTTTGCTGTGTCCCACAGAAGTTGTGGCTTTGTGTTGTTGTTGTCTTTAGTCTCCACATGTTCTTTGATTTCTGTTTTGATTTTGTCATTAACTGATTGATTAATTAGAGGAATGTGGTTAAGTCTGCATGTGTTGTGAACCTTTTTGATTTCTTTCTTAAATTTGTTACTCGTTTTATACGTTTTGATCTGAGAAGTTGGTAGAATTTCAGTATTTTTTTAATTTACTGAGGTTCTTTTTGTGGCCTAGTATGTGGTCTATTCTGGAAAATGTTCCATGTGCACTTGAGAAGAATGTGTATCCTGTTGCTTTTGGGTGCAGAGTTCTGTGGATGTCTGTTAGTGCCTCTGTGTCTTTACTTATTTTCTGTCTGGTTGATCTGTCCTCTGGAGTGAGTGGTGTGTTGAAGTCTCCTAAAATGAATGCATTGCTGTCTATTTCTTCCTTTAATTCTGTTAGTATTTGTTTCACATATGCTGGCGCTCCTGTGTTGGGTGCATATATATTTATAATGGTTATATCTTCTTGTTGGACTGACCCCTTTATCATAATGTAATGTCCTTCTTTATCTCTTGCTACTTTCTTCATTTTGAAGTCTATTTTGTCTGATACAAGTACTGCAACACCTGCTTTTGTCTCCTTGTTGTTTGCATGAAATATCTTTTTCCATCCCTTCACTTTTAGTTTGTGTATATCTTTGGGTTTGAGGTGAGTCTCTTGTAGCAGCATATAGATGGGTCTTGCTTTTTTATCCATTCTGTTACTCGGTGGCTTTTGATTGGTGTATTCAGTCCATTTACATTTAGGGTGATTATTGATAGATATGTACTTATTGCCATTGCTGGCTTTAGATTCGTGGTTACCAAAGGTTCAAGGGTTGCTTCTTTACTATGTAACAATCTAACTTAACTTTCTTGTTAAGTTATTGTAAACACAGTCTGATGTTTCTTTATTTCTCTCCCTTCTTAGTCTTCGTCCTCCATTCTTTATATACTAGATGTTTTATTCTTTGCCTTTAGTTAGTATTTGGATGGTCTGCTTTCTTTGCTGTTATTTTATTTTCTCTGGGGACATCTTTTTAGCCTTAGGGGTGCTTCCCTCTAGAGCAGTTCCTTTAAGATATCTTGTAAAGGTGCTTTATGAGAGGCAAACTCTCTCAACTATCATTTGTCTGGAAATTGTTTAATCCCTCTGTTATATTTAAATGATAATCATGCTGGATACAATATTCTTGGTTCGAGGCCCTTCTGTTTCATTATGTTAAATATATCATGCCATTCTCTTCTGACCTGTAAGGTTTCTTTTGAGAAGCCTGATGATAGTCTGATGGGTTTTCCTTTGTGGGTGATCTTTTTTCTCTCTCAAGCTGCCTTTAATATTCTGTCTTTATCTTTGATCTTTGCCATCTCAATTCTTATGTGTCTTGGTGTTGTCTTCCTTGGGTCCCTTGTGTTGGGAGATCTGTGGGCTTTCGTGGACTGCGAGACTATTTCCTTCCCCAGCTTGGGGAATTTTTCAGCAATTATTTCTTCAAAGACACTTTCTATCCCTTTTTCTCTCTCTTCTTCCTCTGGTACTCCTATAATGCAAATATTGTTCCTTTTGGATTGGTCTCACAGTTCTCTTAATATTCTTTCATTCCTAGAGATCCTTTTATCTCTCTCTGCCTCAGCTGGTCTGTATTCCTGTTCTCTGATTTCTATTCCATTAACAGTCTCTTGCATCTCGTCCAGTCTGCTGTTAAGCCCATGGATCGCTTGTCTGATTTCTGCATTGTCTTTCCTCACTTCCCTCACTTCCCCCCTCAGCTCTTGCACATTTCTCTGTAGGTCCATCCGCATGTTTATGACTTTTATTCTGAATTCTTTTTCAGGAAGACTGTGCATTTCCATCCCTTCAGTCTCCCTCTCTGGAGTTGTCTGGTTGATTTTAATCTGGACCATATTTCTCTGTCTTTTCATCGTATAGGAGCGATCGCTGGTAGTTGCCACATGTGTCAGCTAGGCTCTTTAAGAGTTTTAAAAAAAAGAAAGAAAAGGAAAAACAAAACAAAACAAACAAATTAAAAATACCAAAAACAAACAAACAAAAAAACGCCCACCGGGAGTAGATTTTCTGGGGATGCTGTAGGTGGCACTGTTGCCCTTCTGTTCCGCAGCCGTGACTGTGCCGCTCCGCAGGGCTCTTTATAGCTCTGGCCAGGGTGGGAACAAATGGGAGGCTGTAGAAAATCTGTTGGAAGTTGACGTGCGGCCACCCTTTCCCAGTCGCCAACTAGGGGTCCGAAACTCCCAGGACTCCCAGCCTGCTGGGCTGAGTGTGCTCGGGCATACCGGCTCTTCCACTGGGCTCCTGTCTCTTTAAGACCACTGAAGAAAGCGTGCCCTTTTCTTATTTTTTTCCTTCCTGGGAGCCAGCTGCAAGCACCCTGGTGCATTCCCTGCTCACATCCTGCACCCTCTGTGTCTCCAATCTCCGCTACACCATGCTGTGTGTGTCAGCGCTCCCCGCGCAGATCACCAGGGCTGGTTATTTTGCGAGGTGCACTTCCACTCGCTCCCCACTCTGAATCCTCTCCTCCCGCCGGTGCACTGGGGTGGGGGAGTGCTCGGGTGCCGCCGGATCACGGCTCCATATCTTACCCACCTCTTGGGGTGCCAAGTCCTCTCGGGTGTAGCTCTACGCTGTGCGCTTTCCTGTGTATTCTGGTCTCTCTTTTAGGAGTAGTTGTATTTGCTCTATTTTTGTAGATGAATATAGTGTTGGGAGAAGATTTCTTCCGCCCTACTCATGCTGCCATCTTCCCGGAAGTCCCCCTTTTGCAATTTGATGCCGGAACCTTTCAAGACTCAGTCAGGGACCTATGTACCTTCATGCCAGTTGGAGTATAACAAAAGGAAATGCAAGTACACAGATGTTTATAGCAGCATTACTGACAACCAAAATTTGGAAACCAGATCTCCATGGATAAACAAAATGTGGTGTGTACATAGACTACAATTCAGCCTTAAAAAGGAAATAAATTTTTATACATGCTGCAGCATATATGAACCTCAAAGAGATGATGTTAAATAAAATGAGCCAGACACAAAAGGATAAGTATGATTACTACCTATAATACTGAATACATTGAAATTCATAGAGACTGAAAGAGTAGTGGGGGAAGGGAGAACAGGAAATTATTGCTTAAAGGGTATAGCCTTTCAGTATGGGATGATGAAAAGTTCTGGAGGTGCAGTGTGGTGATGACTGAACAGCAATGTAAATGCCACTGAACTGTATACCACAATAAAATAATTTTAAAGAAAAGACAACTTTTCAGATAGTTTTTTTTAAGAGAAAAATTTTAAAGCATCTTAAAAGAGCTTGTTTCTGTGGGGGTCCCCTGGTCCATGGGTGGAAGAATTGAGGGTAAGGCCCATGCCATGAAAAAGCCCAACCTGAGAATGGGGAGAAAGCTGCTTCCACACAATGTACAGTAAATGAAATACAGAAGCATAAAGCTGTCCTGGGATTCTCTGATGGTGAGACAGTGGTCAGCCACAGGGCTGTTGCTAGATGTGGACACAGCAGCTGGGACCAGGGCAGGCTAGGAGGTGGGAGACAAAGGACAGCATCAGTGAGCAAGAAGCCAGATCCAGGATGTGAAACTAAAGAAGCAGGCAACCACAGGAAGCACTTTGGCCAAAGGACACGGACAGCCCAGGCCCCAAGCATGAGGTCAGCAAGGGTGCATTTCATTATTGGCTGAAACAGGAAGTAAGGGATAGGCGGATGGGAGGAGTAGGGAGCCCTCTGTTGGTCCCAGCCAGACTGGGGGACCTACAGAGACAGGCATTGCAGGTGGGTGGAAGTGAAACTGCCAAAGGGAGCTCTGATGGCTCCAGGGACAAAGGAGCCGGGCAGATTGTCACCTTATGACTTTCCTAGAACTCCTACTGTGTCCCTACTCTCATTCCTTTAGCCTCACTCTCCTCCTCTGCTGAACGGAACCACCTTGGCCCCACGTGATGCTTCTGTGAGTGCCAAGGTGTATTCATTCCCTAGGGCTGCTGTGACAAAGTACCACACACTGAGTGGCTTAAACAACAGATGTTAATTTTCTCAGTTACAGAGGCAAGTATGAGATCAGGGTGTCGGCCGGGTTGGTTTCTTCTGAGGCCTATTTGGCTTGTGGATGGATGTTGTGGAGGAGGAAGAATTTTCCTCTACCCTTCAATGCTCTTCTAGCTGGTGAACTCGAAATAAGACAGATTAACAGGAGAAACAAAAATATTTATTACACATGTAAAGAGGCCCAATAATGAAACAGACCCAAAGAATGACCAAGGCAGGTAGTTTTTATACATATTTGACAGACAATAAATCTAAGAGAAGTTGGCAGGACAAAACAGGTTTGGGAGGTTCAGTTTGTAAGGAATCCGAAGCAGCATCTGGGCCGGGTTTCAGTTACTAAAGGGAACAGGCTTGTTTATGCAGCCCTCTCAGCTTTGCACTCCCTGCCACCTCCAGAGCAGGGAGGGCACCTTTCACTGGGGGGGGTCCATTCCCTGGCTTCAGGGGGAACAGAGGAGGGTCAGAGTGTTCCACCTACACTGACTTTTTCTCTAGCTGCTTTAAAGTAATATGCCAAAGAGGCACATTTGGGGGCGGCCCACCCTTGGCCCCTACAGTGTCTTCTCCCTGAGCGCTCACACGGCCTCTCCTCTGTGCAGACCTGTGTCCTAACTCCCTCTTATAAGGACTCTAGTCATTGGTTTGTGCACACACGAACGACTGCATGTGAGCTTAATTACTTCTTTAAACACTCTCTGAAGTGCAGTTACATTCTGAGTTTCTGGGGGTTAGTACTTCAGCATGAATTTGGAGGGACACAGTTCAGCCCATAACACAGGGTCATGTTGACATGAAGGACAATTGGTGTGATAGGCATTAAAGACCAAGACGTCCTGTGGGGCAGCCTAGAATGCTGAATCAATAGGGTAGGTAGTAGCCAGGGCAGTGAGACCACAGAAGGGTCTTCAGTGAGGCCTGGGGTGTGGACGCACACAGAAAACCTGACGGGAACTCCACAAAAGCACATACCACAAGGGCAGCAGTGTTGACAGGGGCGTCAGTGTGCTGAGGCTAAATCACCTGTACAGAATGGGGTGAGGAAAGTGAAAGAGAGGTAATCCAGAGACAGTGCAGGGCCTGTCAAACTCTCACTTTTTTTCTCATGCAAGTTAACAAGCTGTTTCTCTAATTTATATGGAAAATCAAAGGCTTTAGAAGAGCTGACACAGTTTTACAGAATACAAAATGGGAAGACCTGTCCCACTAGATGTCTAGGTCTATTAGAAAGCCAAGTAATTGGTATTTGCTTAGGAACAGAACATTAGACCATTGGAACTGGATAGAGAACCTAGAGGAAATATTGCACGCCAGCTAGGAATGTGGTACAGGGCAGCTGGACATCCACGTGAAGTGAACCAAACTGGAGTCTTTCATGGCTTGAATTGTATCCCTTGAAAAGTCTAAGTTGAGTTACTGCAAGTGGGGCCTTGTCTGGAAAGAGAGTCTTTGCAGATGTAATCAAGTCAAGATGAGGTCACATTAGATTAGGGTGGGCCATAAAAGAAGAAATTCTGTCACAGGACAGCAATGTCAATGTATTCCTGAGTCTCTAGCCTGCATATTTGCCCTATAAAGTTTGGGCTTGGCAAACACCACAATCTTGTGAGCAAATTACTTAAAATCAGTCTGTCTACCCATCAACTATCTGTGTCTCCTCTTGGTTCTGTTTCTCTGGAAAACCCCAGCTGAACCAGAAGCTTCCTCACACCACGCCTGCAGTAGTGTTTGAAGTCAGGAGGATGGGTCATCCTTGGGAGTGAGGGGAAAGAAGCAGTTGGAAGTGGGAGCATAAAAGGCACTTGTGGGATTCTGTGGATGTTGTGTCTAGATCAGTCAGAATGTCAGCCACGGGAATTTTCTTCTAAACTCTTAGGTTCAGTAACTTAAGTTTTTATTGACTCATAACAGATTAATGAAACAAGGCTCAAAAGAGCAGTGTGTGTGTTGTTTACCTTTTACAGGAGCAAGTAGACAGTTTTTCCTCTCTGATACTTCCATAGAGCCTGCAGAGGCAGCCAGGCCCTGCTATGCCTTAATATTGGACCAGAACTGTGAGAGGATAAACCCCTTTTTGGTTTTAAACTACTGTGTTTGTAGTCATTTGTTTTGTCAGCCCAAGCAAAGCAATGCAGCTTCCCTGCAAGGAAGACCTGTCCTCATATGACTCAGATAAGAAGCATGATGCCCCTCATTTACCCAAGACAAGCCTGGCTGGCCCCCTTTTCCTTTCCTTGCCCCATGAGTGACTAGCAGATCCTTCCTGTTCCCACTAAACCTCTGGCACAAAGTGCTTGTTAATGACATGTGTCAGCTTCTCTCCCTCCTCTAGGCCTCTGGCGCTTGGCCTCTGTTAGCCTGAGCCAGCAGACAGCCATCCTCTGGGGCCAAGGGCAAGGGCAGACATTCCCTGATGGCTGTCCCATCACAGCTACACTCCCTGCACCAGGTTCTTCCAGCTTGGTTTACTCCTGACGCTTGACATGCTTGCAGTCTTGTGGTCACAGCATCTTCATGTTCCAGCATATACTAAATGCACATTGACATTTTAAATCAAACTCTCACTTTTAAAATTATCTATGGAATGTTAATACATAATGATTTTATACCCAATATCATCCATTTAAAAACCCGATGAAGACATGGCTGAACTCTTTTCTTTCCCTGATGGACCACAAGTGGACAGTCCGCGGCTCATATGCTGGGTCATGGCTTGGTCTCACCTCTCTGTGCTGTCTTTTACATATGCATCTGTTTATTAGTGTGCATAAGCACCTGTGGGCCCACCCTCCATTAAAAAACTATATAACTATATGTTCCCCCCCAGTTCCATCCACTGGTTTCCCCCACTCCAGGTACCCTTTTTTGTCTGTTCATAACCCCTGTGGTAATGTGTAACCAATTACCACAAACTGGGTTCCTTAAAAAAACATTAACTTTTTATCTCATAATTTGGATGCCAAATATCCAAAATCAAGGTGTATGCTTTCCTCTGGAGAGCCTAGGGGACAGCCCATCTGAGGGCTCTCTCCTGCCCTCTGCTTTCCTGTGAAGTCCTTTTCCTTGGTGTCCCCGATCTCTGCCTCCGCTGTGACATGGAATTTTCCTCTTCTGTCTGTTCTGTATGTCTCGTTTAATGACACAGGTCATTTGATTTAGGGCCTACCAGGTAATTCACCATGATGTCATCCTGAGATCTCTCACTTAATTACATATGGGAAGACCCTTTCTTAAGTCAGGCCCCATTCATAGCTTCCGAGGATTAGAATGGCACACATCTTTTTGGGGGTCACCATTCAACCCCCATAATACCCTAAGAAGCATGTAATTTAATTTTTATTGTTTTTTCATAATTAAAAATTTTCTATGTTGTATGTTGTAATCTTTCGGTAATGACTATTCCACTCAGTACCATTTTCTGAGACTCGCCTACATTGCAAGTTGTCCACAGCTCATTCACAGACTTCTGTGCGACCCTCTAGGAGGAAACCCCACATGGCCTCCTTTCCTCCTGCACTCTCCTTCCTGGTGTGGGACTTTCCATGTCTTTGCCATTCTGGACATGTCACTCCACACACTCTCATGAACTCTTTGCCCATAAGTTTCTCTGTAACACAGGAAAGATAAAAAAGGAAAATAACCACAAAAGAAAACAGTTTTCAAACAAGGAAGTGTTGTCTTTGGCTATGAACCAAAAGTTACTTCAAGAAAAAAAAAGAGGTTTTATTCTTATTACTGTTATTAGTGAAGTATCATTAATATACAATCTTATATTGTTTTCAAATATACAACACAGTGGTTCAACAGTTACCCATATTTTTAAATCCTCACTCCCTCTAGTGCAGTTACTATCTGTCCACATAGGAAGATGTTACAGAATCATTGGCTGTATTCTCCTTGCTGCATTTCCATCCCCATGTCCAACCTACATTATGATTGAGAATTTTTGTGCCCCTCACCCTCCACACACCCCCACTCCCCACCCCTTCCCCATGGTAACCACCAGTCACTTCTCAGTGTCCATGGGTCTACTGCTGTTTTGTCCCTTCTGTTTTGCTTTGTTTGTATATTCCACAAATAAGTGAAATAATATGGTATTGTTCTATCTCCACCTGGCTTATTTCACTGAGCATAATGCCCTCTAGATCCATTCATGTTGTTGCAAATGGCAGGATTACTTTCCTGTTTATGGCTGAATAATATTCCTTTGTGTATATGTACCACTTCTTTTTTTTTTATTAAGGTGTCATTGATATACACTCTTATGAGAGTTTCACAAGAAGAACAATGTGGTTATTATATTCATGCTTATTATCGAGTCCCCACCCCCATACCCCATTGCAGCCACTGTCCATCAGTGTAGTAAGATGCCACAGAGTTCCCCCTTGTCTTCTCTGAGCTACACTCTCTTCCCCATGACCCCACACACACCATGTGCACCAATCATGATACCCCACAATCCCCTTCTCCCTCCCTCCCCACCCACCCTCTCCACCTCTCCACTTTGGTAACTACTAAGCCCTTCTTGGAGTCTGTGAGTCTGCTGCTGTTTTGTTTCTTCAGTTTTGCTTCATTGTTATACTCCACAAATGAAGAAAATCATTTGGTCTTTGCCTTTCTCTGCCTGACTTATTTCACTGAGCAAAATATCCTCTAGCTCCATCCATGTTATTGCATGTGGTAGGATTTGTTTATTTCTCATGGCTGAATAGTATTCCATTGTGCATATGTACCACTTCTTCTTTATCCATTCATCAATTGATGGACACTCAGGTTGCTTCTGTATCTTTGCTATTTGCAGACAGTGTGGTGATAAACATGGGGGTAAATATATTTTTTCAAATTAGGGATTTTGTTTTCCTCAGGCAAATTCCAAGGAGTGGAATTACTGGATTGAATGGTCTTTCTATCTCTAGTTTTTTGAGGAACCTCCATACTAGTTTCCACAGCAGTTGCATAAATTTGCATTCCCAGTGACAGTGCCGGAGGGTGCCCCTTTTCTCTGCATCCTTGCCAGCATTTGTTGTTTCTTGTCTTTTGGATAGTGGCCATTCTGACTGGTGTGAGGTGCTATCTTATTGTGGTTTTGATTTGCAGTTCCCTAATATTAGCCTTGTGGAACATTTTTCTATGTGCCTCATGGCAATCTGTATTCTTCTTTGAAGAAATGTCTTTTTAGGTCTACTACCCACTTTTAATCAGGTTATTTGGTTTTTGAGTGTTGAGGTGTAGGAGTTCTTTATATATTTTGCATGTTAAGCCCTTGTCAGATGAATTGTTTATGAATAAATTCTCCTATAATATATGATACCTTTTTGTTCTGCTGATTGTGTCTTTCGCTGTACAGAAGCTTTTTAGTTTGATGTAGTCCCACTTGTTCACTTTTTTTGTTTCCCTTGCCTGAGGAAATATGTCCAGGAAAAAAATCGCTCAGACTTATGTTCAAGGGATTTTGTCTGTTTTCTTCAAGAGTTTTATAATTCTGTGTCTTACATTTAGGTCTTTGATCCATATGGAGTTCACTTTTAGGTATGGAGTTAGATAATATTCAGTTTCATTCTCTTGCATGTAGCTGTCCGGTTTTCCCAACATCAATTGTTGAAGAGGCTGTCTTTTCTCTATTGTATATTCATGGCTCCTTTATTATATATTAATTGGCCGTATATGTGTGGGTTTCTATCTGGGCTCTCTATTCTGTTCCATTGATCTATGCATCTGTTCTTGTGCCAGTGCCAAATTGTTTTGATTATTGTGCCTTTGTAGTAGAGACTGAAGTCAGGGAGTGTAGTACCTCCAGCTTTGTTCTTCCTTCTCAGGATTGCTTTGGCTATTCATGATCTTTTCTGGTTCCATATGAATTTCAGAACTATTTTCCCTAGTTTGTTGAAGAATGCTGTTGGTATTTTGATAGGGATTGCATTGAATCTGTAGATTGCTTTAGGCAGGATGGCCATTTTGACAATATTAATTCTTCTTATCCATGAGCAAGGGATGTGTTTCCATTTATTGGTATCTTCTTTAATTTCTCTCATGAGTGTCTTATAGTTTTCAGAGTATAGATCTTTCACTTCCTTCATTAGGTTTATTCCTAGGTATTTTATTCTTTTTGATGCAATTGTGAATGGAATTTCTCTTTCTTCTAGGTCATCATTAGTATAGAGGAATGATGCAGGGTTCTTGTTCTTGGAGTTGAAGAATGAACTTAGCAAACAGTCAAGGTAGGAGAGCCAGGGAGACTTTTATCGAGAGATACGAGAGGACAGAGCTCCTGGGTCATGCCAGGAGGGGACAAGAGGGCCTGTAGTGGTGCATTGTCTAGAGGATTTTAGGCAGTTCAGAGACAAATAGCTAGTGATGAAGATCCACCACATAGTCTCTAAATGTTTATTTTTGAAGAGACATTAAGTTTCTTATCAGTTTTTTGGACTATTTTGCAGAGTTAACATAAGAAATTTACTGCTTTGATTCTTTCTCGGAATAGAAGTTTCTTGGTTTGGGAGTATTTCAATCAAGGCTGCTTGTCTTGCTTTCAAGGTGAGCTGAGTTATTGTCTGTTTATTAAATAGTAAGTTAAGAATCTTACTTCTTAACTTCTTGGGGGTAAAAATGCAATCTTATCTTTAAGAATGGAATGCTTCCTGCCCTTCATTATGTTGTTCATGACTGGGCCTGCCTGTTATATTAATTGCTCAGGTTATATATTCCTTGATTAGGGGCTGGAAGAGGAAAAGCAGCATCTGGGTAAAGTTAAAGATGAACTGGGCCTTTCAGCAGGCTAAAGTAAATTTTACTGTGGCCTAATTTAATTGACACAATGGAGACATGGGCTATGCTGAGGTACTTTCTTATCTGGGGGATCTGCAAACATTCCAGGCCAGGTTATTTCTGGCTTTTTAGTTTTAACTCATCTTCACTGAAGAATGCTTATATTCATAGTTTGATATTTTACTTTAGAGAATTACTGTGGCTTTGACTTTAATTGTTTAATACATAGTTTTGGTAGGTGTCTTTTTCTAGAGGCCCTCACCCTACTCTGACTACACCCACAGTCCCTGTCTCAGAAATGCAACAGATTTCTGTGTATTAATTTTGTATCCTGCAACTTTGCTGAATTCAGATATTAGTTCTAATAGTTTTGGAGTGGATTTTTTAGGGTTTTTTATGTGAAATATCATGTCATCTGCAAACAGGGACAGTTTAACTTCTTCCTTGCCAATATGGATGCCTTTTATTTCTTTGTGTTGTCTGACTGCCGTGGCTGGGACCTCCAGTACTATGTTGAATAGAAGTGGGGAGAGTGGGCATCCTTGTCTTGTTCCCGATCTTAAAGGAAAAGCTTTCAGCTTCTCGCTGTTAAGTATAACGTTGGCTGTGGGTTTGTCATATATGGCCTTTATTATATTGAGGTATTTGCCCTCTATATCTATTTTGTTGAGAGTTTTTATCATGAATGGATGTTCATTCTGTTTCTTTATTAGGAGGAAAACAGTATGTGGAGCCCACACCAGGAGAGGGTAGTTAGACTTGATGATGGATGCTGACGGTCTACATCATGTACTTGGAAATCTTCTGCATAAGATTTTTCTGTTCAACTGCATTTATAAACCATTGGTGTAATTATTTATTTTCACCTGTGTGGTTGCTGGATAGTTGTGCTAGGCATGTCTGGCTGTGGTGATCTCCTTCCATAGGCTCCTGTTCCCTTCTGATGTATTTGATACTGTAAGACCCAGAAAACAGGCCCTGCTCAGCCCCGGGATGGACGGCGACCCAAATACTCACAAGAGACCGGTCTTGATGCAAACAGCAAGAGGTTTATTGATTCCACCAGTGCGCTGGGGTCAAGACTCATAACTCATGCAGGAGCAGAGGCGTCCGACCTCGAGCAGAAATTACAGGAGGTTTTGAAGGAAAAAGAGACCATAACCAGGGGGAGGCGAGGGGGAGGTCTGTTGATGATTTGATAGCAAAAATATTTCAGTTAGGGTCTCACAGGGCTTTATCTTCACAGTAGGGTCTCACAGGGCTTTATCTTCACAGTAGGATTTCACAGGGCTTTATCTTCACAATCTATCAGTTTTGGGGGGGATTACCAAGGCACGGGTTTGCAAGCTATTGTGTCATTGTGTTCAGGCTGGTTTTTATGACTCAGGCCAAGGGTCAGAGCCTACTTAAAATTTTCCTATTCTTTCAGGTGGTTTCAGGGAAACTGAAACTCAGGCCCTCTGATTTCTGAGGCTTTCTGGGGCCTGTCATGGCGTTAGTTTGGTCCTTTCATTCCCCACTTCTTCTTATCCATAGTTCTAATCATAGAACTAGAATTCCGTATTATCATAAAATTCTTTTTCAGAATCAGGTACGGACTGGTAATGTTGTCTTAACATTAAGATTTGTACTGCACCAATCCGTTCTCTAATAAAAGTTACTAATCTGTTCAGAATGCAAGGGCCAATAGTGAGTAACAGAAGCAGAAGCAGAATAGGTCCTAAAAGGGAAGATATTAAAGTAGTAAACCAGGGAGATTTACTAAACCATCTTTCAAACAATCCTTGTTGAGATTCTCGTTTCTGCAGGTGTTTATCTAACCTTTCCCTCAGCTTAGACATGGAGTCTTTTATAATTCCAGAATGATCTACATAGAAGCAGCATTCTTCCCTCAATGCAGCACACAGTCCACCATCCTTTAAAAACAACAGATCTAGTCCTCCCCTATTCTGCAATACTACCTCTGATAAAGAAGTCAGAGATTCTTCTAGTTTGGAGATAGACTGTTCTAAGGCTCGTAAGTCCTCATCCATGGCGGCTCTCAACATCTGGAAGTGCTGAGGCCCTTGTATTAAGGCTGTAGTTCCAGTACCTACTCCAGCTGCTACTCCAAGACCTAGGAGTACGGCTAAAGTCAAAGAGATCAGTTTTCTTTTATACCTGGAGGGTCGGTGGTCAAACTCATCAACAAATGATTCTTCAGGGTGGTAGAGAACCCGGGGCACAAGCTGTACTAACACACAATAATCTTTAGAACTATTAAAGATTGCCGTAGATATGCACGGGGTCAGGCCAGTGCTGCAGGCCCACCACTTATCCAGGCTGGGTACTAGGTAATAGTTGGAAGAGGTCTGAAGGCTCTGAACAGTAATATTGCACAAGTGTTGATATGCCCTAGGCGGGGTACCAAGGCATATTCCTTCGACCTTCACTGCAGTGGGATTTGTCAGCAGGACTAGGTAGGGTCCTTTCCACCGGGGTTCGAGATTCCCAACACGGTGTCTGCGTACGTAGACAGCGTCTCCTACTTGGAACTGGTGACGGACGGTGGTGGTCTCAGTGGAGTAGGCCTCCTTCAGTTGTTCCCATGCCTGCTGGCGAACTACTTCTAGGGCTTTTAGGCAGACGAATAAGGGTTGAGAAAGAACAGCATCAGGGTTATGTACTTTTCCTGTTCCCACAAGGGGGAGTGGTCTTCCACATAAAAGCTCATAGGGGGTTAGTCCAAGACGCCCTGGGGTGTTTCTTACCTGGAACAGGGCAAAGGGAAGGAGAGCTGTCCAGTCATTCCTGCCGGTCTCTAAGGCTAATTTAGTCAAGGTCTCTTTTAGAGTTCTATTCATCCTCTCTACCTGTCCTGAGCTTTGGGGTCTATATGCACAATGTAATTTCCAACTAAACCCCATTTGTTTGGCCAATCCTTGACTTACCTGAGCAATGAAGGCAGGCCCGTTGTCAGATCCGATTACCTTAGGGATCCCAAACCTGGGAAAAAATTCTTCTAGAATCTTCTTGGCTACTATGTTGGCAGTTTCTGTCTTAGTTGGGTTTGTTTCTACCCATCCTGTGAAGGTATCTATAAAAACTAGAAGATATTTATTCCCATATCTGGCAGGTTTTATTTCAGTAAAGTCTACTTCCCAGTAAGCTCTAGGTCGATCACCCCGCAATCTTCGTCCAGGAGGGTATCGGTTGGAGCCTGCATTTGTCATGGCACAAGGGATACAGTGTTTAACTACAGCATTGATAACCTCAGGAAGTCCAATTACATAGTAGGGGGATGATTTTACTGTCTTCTTCAGCTGTTTGGTCCCCAGATGGGTGAGCCGGTGGAGCTGTTTCACATATTCTCTAACCTCCCTCTGGGGGAATATGATTTTCCCATCTCCCATCTTTCTTAATCCCTGAGGTGTTTCTATAGTATACCCTAGGCGATTCATGACCCGGTAATCTTCTCTAGTGTACTGGAATTTTTCAGGGCTAGGTCCTGTCTCATAGTCACACATTGCTGGCAATATTGGGGTTCCGTGAGCAGCTCTCTTTGCTGTCTGATCAGCCAACTGGTTTCCTTTCGTTATTTTATCAGTGGCTTTCTGATGCCCAGGGCAATGTATGATGGCCACCTTTTTAGGCAAATGCACTGCCTCTAGTAGACTCAGAATTTCTTCTTTATTTTTAATCTCTCTACCTGCTGATGTCAGTAATCCTCTCTGCTGATAGATGGCACCATATACATGTGGCAAAAGCATACCTACTATCCGTGTAGATATTGATGACCTTCCCCTCATCTAGCCTCAAAGCCTGTATCAAGGCTATGAGTTCTGCCTTCTGTGCTGAGGTCCCTTCAGGTAGACTGCTTGCCCACACTGCTTGCTCTCCATCCACTACCACGGCCCCAGCCATCCTCTTACCTTCAACTACGAAGCTGCTACCATCTGTGAACCAAGTGGTACCGTCAGGCCAGGGGGTGTCTGTAAGGTCACTTCTGACTCCAGTTTCCTCAGCCAGTATGTCTGCACAAGTATGAACACTGGCTCCTCAGTGTCCTCAGGCAGTAAGGTAGCGGGGTTGAGGAGGGCGGGTGGACCAAAGCTGATTCTCTCCGTCAACAATAAGCTTTGGTAGTGGGTCATGCGAGCATTCGTCATCCACCGATCAGGAGGTTGACGGATAACACTTTCTAAGGCATGGGCAGCAATTACAGTCACCTGTTGTCCCATAGTCAGTTTGTCAGCGTCCTTGATCAGGATCGCAACTGCCGCGATGGCCTTTAAGCAGGATGGCCATCCGCTGGCCACTGGGTCCAGTTTCTTTGACAGGTATGCCACCGGCCTCTTCCAGGGTCCTAAGGCCTGAGTGAGAACTCCCCTGGCTACTCCCCCTCTCTCATCTACATAATGGGTAAAAGGCTTGGTCAGATCTGGCAAGCTCAAGGCCGGTGCTGAAAGGAGGGCCTTCTTAATCTTAATCTCGTCGAAGGCCTGTTGGTGTTCTTTTTTCCATTGAAACTTTACCCCTTCCTTGGTTAGGGGGTAGAGGGGGGCTGCCAAGGTAGCAAAGCCTGGGATCCAAAGTCGGCAGAAGCCAGCAGTGCCCAGGAATTCACATACCTGTCTAGATGTCTTAGGTACTGGAATCTGCGTGACAGTCTTCTTCCTGGCCTCAGTCAGTCATCTTTTCCCCTCTTTTAAAGAGTAGCCCAAGTAGACCACCTCCTGTTTACATAGCTGAGCCTTTTTGGCAGAGGCTCGGTATACTAAGCAGCCCAGCTCGGAGAGGAGGCTTCTAGTCCCTTCAAGGCAATCTTGATAAGTTTCTCCTGCTAAAAGCAAATTATCAACATACTGGAGGAGAGTTACCTTGGAATTTGTGGCCCAAAAGGGGGCCAAGTCCTGGTGTAGCGCCTCATCGAAGAGGGTGGGAGAGTTCTTGAATCCTTGAGGTAATCGGGTCCAGGTCAGTTTTCCTGTTTGTCCAGTGTCAGGATCTCTCCACTCAAATGCAAAGATGGGCTGACTTGATTGATGTAATCTCATGCAGAAGAAGGCGTCTTTTAAGTCCAGCACAGTATACCAGCCCCTTTCTGGGGGGAGAGAACTGAGAAGGTTATATGGATTGGCCACCGCGGGGTGAATGTCTTGGACTCTCTTGTTCACTTCCCACAAGTCCTGGACTGGCCGGTAGTCCCCTGTACCAGGCTTTTTGACAGGTAGCAATGGGGAGTTCCATGGGAAGCGGCATGGCACCAGGATTCCTGACTGTAAGAGCCCCTGAATATGGGGGCGAATGCCTAGTCTGACCTCCTGGCTCATGGGGTACTGGCGCACTGCTGCTGGGGTGGCACAAGCCTTCATTTCTATCACCAGAGGCGGAATCTGTTCTGCTAAGCCCGTTCCCCCTGTTTCCGCCCAAACTTGGGGAAATTGTCTCAACCAGTCTTGCATATCTTCAGGGACTGACTTCTCAGTAAATATCCGATAGTCTTCTCCTAATTTTAAACTTAAAACAACTGTGGGGTCTTCCTGCAAGGTGACTTCAGGCCCCAATGGGGAAAAGAAAATTTGGGCTCCCATTTTGGTAAGGAGGTCTCTCCCTAACAGGTTGGAGGGGCAATCAGGTATAACTAGAAATGAGTGGGTTACCTGTCCCACACCTAAATCTACATCTCTTCGGGTAGTCCATGAATACAGTTTTTTTTCCTGTGGTGCCCAGGACTAGGGACTTTTTGTCTTTCAATTTTCCCAAGGGTTCTAGTAACACAGTGTTCTGCCCCGGTATCGACCAGAAAGTCCACTGGTCGCCCCTCCACCTGTAAGGTTACCCTGGGCTCGGGGAGGGGATCTGAGCCCCGTTTCCTCTAATCTTCTTCATCTACGGTTAACACTTTTGGGTTTCTGCCCCTCCTCCTCGGGCACTCTCGGGCCCAGTGCCCTCTCTCTTTGCAGTAGGCACATTGATCTTTGTCAAGGGGTGGTCTGCCCATGCTTCTCATTGTCTTCTGGCCCCTGTTGCTC